>CAJNIZ010000648.1:0-13148 GCA_905231905.1 Symbiodinium pilosum | reverse complement strand
AACCAAGAAACCATTAAACCATGAAGCCATGAAACCATTGAACCACAAAAACCACTAAACCATGAAACCATTAAGCAATTGTTTTTTTTCTTTATGGAAAGCCAGAAATGATTTAATGGTTCAATCGATCACTGGATTTCCATATGGGAAAAACCATCGGTTTAATGGTTTATTCGTTTAATGATTTAATGGTTTGATGGTTTAGTGGTTTACTGGATTCCCATATGGGGAAAACCATTGGTTTAATGGTTTAATGGTCAATGGTCCAATAGTTCAATGGATGTCCAGAAGGGGAAAACTATTGGTTTAACGATTCAATAATTTAATGGTTTAATGGTAATAAGGTTCGGGATTTACAACTTAGGCATAGTTGCATAGTACTTAAGGTAGACAACGGAAGGTTAGTTCATGATTTGTAGGGTCTATTCTATGTGGTTTCAGGATTCAAGAGTGGTTTTTCGAGATTGCGTTAAGGCGTAGATATCAGAAGAACAAAAAGGGCAATACTTTGGATATACTATGGAGCTTTTGAAGCTCAGCAAATGTATTTAGCGATTCTTACTGTAGATTCTGCTACTTATCAATATTCACAGGGGGGGGTTCTATGTTATGTTAGGACGCAATAATTAGGAAAACTAATTCGATAATATTTAAGCCATACCAAAGGGTTTTTTCTTCTTCAAGTGTAGGAAGGGCTATGGAAGATTCTTGTGATTTTTCTGTTAAGTTGTCATATTCAGAAATAGGATTGTGAGGATATGTTAGGGTGCAGATTTAAAAGCGAATTTGCATAATACTTATGGTATACTATGGAATATCGGATCTCAAGAAAGGAAATACGGTAAGTACATGGTTCGTAGGGTACATTCTATTGGGTTTCAGGATTTCAGAGGGACTTTTCAACGTTGCGTTACGGTGTAGATATTAGAAGAAATATTGGTCGCTACTGTAGATTTACTATGGAGTTTCTAGAACTCAGCAAATCAATTAGAGATTCTTGCCGCATAGTTTGCTAATAGCTAGTTTTCCCAAAAAAAGTTATGTTAGGATGTAGGAGGCAGGAAAACTAATTCGACAATACTTAAGCCAGGCTATGGAAGTTTCAGAGTGCAGTAAGGCCAGTTTCACGCAATGCTGTATTCTGTATAATTTATACCGTAGCAAAAAAAGTAGAGAACTAGTCAAACCCACTGCGCAGGTTATGATTTGCTGATAAAAGGTAGGTTTTAGGGGGGGGGTTGCATGTAAATGTAGGGCTATATCGGGGTAGCTGATGTCATATTTCCCGGACCCTAACCACTCGCACCCAGGTCAAGCTGATTGACTTTGGCGTGGCCAAGCTTCTTGTTAGCATCACAACTTGTTTTGCATGGTCTTCAGGCAAGGCTGCCTGGGAACCCGTAGCAGTCCGAGACCTCTCAAGGTATCTTGATCCCAGGTACCATCCACAGATATACCCTCTGCAACAGTACCTACATCCGTCCCCGACTCCCCAACAAGCACTAGCAAGTCAAGGAACCTCGAGCAAACCGTGGCCCGAAGCTGTGTCGGCACCACCGTGACTGGGCGTTTTATCTTGAGTTGTTGCCGGGTACTGCAAGCACAGGTTTTTGGGGATTTCGGGAACACTTGTGGCTCATCGCTCAAAGCATGGGTTTTCGATGGGGATGTTCAGGGGGAGGAAGTCATCAGAACCGTGCGCTCTGAGGAGATCATGGCACCGGAGCTCGTGGGTGCCAAGATGATGTGCCTTGCCTGTGTCGTCCACCGCGGCAAGAGCAAGAATTCCTTGCTGCTGCGGTTTCTAATGTTCTTCTTGTTGGTGTGATGATGTTGATGAGGATTGGTATTGATTATGGTCATTACTATGCTTGGAACTTTTTTCATTCTGCCTGCCTCTTTTCGAACTGGATTGTTGACGCGCTAATGCTTTGGGGCAATGGTAGATGCGGCCGGAGCTAGCTGAGGATCGCACCGAAGGGTGTGGCACTGGCCAAGCATGGCCCCTATACCTTTCAGTTCCTTTGCTGCAAAAACGTTCCATGTTCTTTCCATGTGCTTTGTAGGTTCATGTTCTAGTCTTTGGAGTCAGCGAGAAGATTTGCCGGCGATCCCGGAAATTCGCACGACGCCATAATGAGAGCGATTCGAGAACTACTATCCCAATAGAATATTCGTCAGCGATTCCAACAATTCGTTTCACACCGCATCGAGAGTCTTTCGATTCGTACGATCTTTGGAGAATATTTGTCGACGAAATTGAAAATTCATTCGTTCAACCGCAACAAGAATATTTCGACGCATATGCTTCGCGTAAAGAGATATATCCCGCCAACACCCCTCCCCTCCATCCCAAACTAAAGAAAGAAGATAGAACCGCTAGACAAAGCGAATCTTTGTAGCCCTCTTTGCAATTCCTTTTGGCCTTTAGCACGTTCATCATGACGTTTTGTCTTTGCACGGGCCTCGTACGACCTGCGTCGCTCTCATGTAGCTTGTGGGAGGAAGGATTACCATGGATTACCTACGCAATTTCTGCACCATGCATGTGCTCCATACTGCAAGGGCCCCTGCCCAAGGCCTCCCCAGCAGCAGAGCCCGGGCTTCGGAATCGTCACACAGCGGCCTGCACCTCGAGCCGCACGCAGTGTTTGGGTGTGGTTTTGTTCAGGGCCAGTGCCGCCCTCTCAGTAGGAGACAGTCGGGAATCATCCTCATGCTCGGCCTCGTCCACCTGCTCCTTTGCCTTCCCTCCTCGTTCTCTCTCCTCCCTGTCCTTCTCCTTGATATCGTCGTTCTTATTATTTTTTGAGTATGTCCTACCTCCCTAGGACGGCAAGGGCGCCATGGTCAACGGCATTGAGCCTGGGGGCCAGGCCGCGGGCTTCAACGCGCCCCGGCGAGAACGTCATTTAGGGATGAGAGTGACGAGGATGGAGGTTTTTTGACCAGGAGGATTCAACAAGCCATATGCCTCTGCGGCGAGACTCGCTTCAACACATTTAATCCGTTTGCCAACGGAGTCCAACATTAAAACATTCATCCTGCAACCATGTGGAGCCTTTCTAGCAGCGTTGAAGCGTCGAACGTCCAAGCACTGCTCAGCTCAGAAGTGTAGTGGCTAGCACCAGTCACTGCTGTCGTAGAACGGTCATTACTGTGAGGATTGTGATCAGCATCGTCAAATCATCAAATCACGACTTACCTTGCCGATTGACGTCCTAGCCTGGTGTACTTCCTGGGTTTGGGAATTTGTTTGGAGAGGTGGGCGACGGCTGGGCCATCTCCCACATCAACGGAACTGAGATCCTGGAGATGCCCTTCGTGAAGGAGAGCTTTCGGGGATGACAGTTCATCCGACCGTGTAGTTGCCACGAGGTAGATGATTCCCAAGCTCTTCAATTTCCAGCTCAGCAGGGTGGGTCAGCCTGAATTTGCCTCGATCTCCCTTACAAAGGACTTCAACGAGCTTGGAGCCGGAACACAGGCCAGAGCTCCCAAGGGCTTGTTGTGCTCTATGCCAACGTTACTTACCACGGTTCAGACTTTTCAAGAAAGGCCTTGCTTGGGATGCCACAAATAGCCTACTGCGCGTTCAGAAAGTTGGAGTAGTGATTTGGGAAGAAGCAACTGAGATTTGAATTTGTGAAAGTCGACGCCACAATTGTGAAGTTTATTGGGGAACATGGCTGCGAACGTTGTGAAGGCTGAAGCAAGTGAGGTTTGCATTTACTTGAAGGAACGACATGACTTGAGTTCATTCAAGTGAAGACTCCTGAATCTGAATGCTAGGCGAAGTCAGTCTCAACAGCCTTTGACCATTCCAAGCACTCCAGGGTGGTGTCACCGCGATTACAGAGATCCTTGGTGGACTTTCCGCGCCATTCACAGTAGAGTGCCTTGGACACTGGTGGTTTGGGCGGGATCATTGCGGAACCTGTTCTGGCTTTGAAGTTTCAGCATATGCAATTGCTTGGTACCTTCAAGATGGTTGATATACGCTGCGTGGCACGTGCTCCCTGCTTCATTGTACGTGAGACTCCTGCTTCGCAATGCCTGAAAGCCACTTCTAGGACATAGTGAGTGGTCGGCCGCATCTCTGAGTAAACTGAGTTGATAAGGCTTGTTGTCAAGCGCTGACACCTGAACTTGAGCAGTTATGCCAAGCCCAGAAGGCCACAGAATGCAACGTAACCTCAAGTTGAAAAGGAAAGGGCCAGATGTCAACCAAGTGCAGCAGACATGGTGACGCCTTCCCGCAACTCTGGTTTATCTCATGCTTTGAGTGCCTAGGTTTGTGGAGTTGCCCAAGCGCGAGTTCACAAAGGCAGGGCCAAAGAAATGTTGGGTTTGTTGGAGGGTCCAGACTTGATGCTGTGGAGGGCTTCTCCGGTCTGGTGTTTAGCAGAGAGCGGTTAAGAGTCACACCTGTGGCTAGTAGCCATCTTGAGACTTCACTGTGGCCAGGCCGTGGATCTCTGGAGTCTGGGATGCACCATGTCCCGGAGCCGCACTTGCGTATGGTTAATTGTTCTGCTTGGCGAATCGTAAAGGCGCGAAGGAATGCAAGTTTGCTTTCATAAGCAGTCCCGGCGATTCGATTTTGGGGCATTCTGGGACAAATCCACGGCCCAAACATTCAGCATTCTGCGCGCAGATTTCTGCTGGGGCTGGAGACACCATTGCTGAGGTATCTCATGCTCACCGGCCTCAAGCCCTTCACGGAGCCCAGCTTGATCTATTGGTTGGGTTCAAGAAGTAGGAAGTTAGTAAGTAGGGCTGTACTGTACCAGCAGAAAGGTCAACATTTTGACTTTCACTGGAATTGCATGTTTGTCCCAGCTGTAGTCAATGTATGCTCCAGTCCGGACATGTGCATAGAAAGAGCCCTCTGCAAGTCCAAGCAGAGTCAAAGGATTCTGCGCTCAGTTTCTTACACGTTCTCTGGCAAGCAACGTTTGACAGTGTTGCTGCCTCGCTCCTGCTGTGTCGTCCAGGTGGCATGCTTAACAGAAGCTTTCCCACTCTTCACTTCTGTCTTGCGCTGCAGAGGGGGTTATTGTGTTTTTTTTTGGGCGGCATAATTTTGCGGTGGGAGGGAGGGTGAAGGCTGGATCTTGGTCTGCTTGTTCGAGACACCTGTCGGCCAGAAGCCGAGGCGAATTCAAGTGGCTCCAAAGGCTTTATGGTACGTAAGAGCGTGATTCAGGCATCAACCCCGTTTCAAGCACTAGGATTCAAGCACCTACCACCATTCAAGCACCTACGTTTCAAGCACCATTCAAGCACCTACGTTTCAAGCACCTTTCAAGCACCAACGATTCCAGCACCGCCCGATTCAAGCACCAACGATTCAATCACCAAAAGCAGCCACTTTCAATTCAAGCACAGAAATTGCCCGATTCAGGCACCCAAACAGCCCCATTCAACCGGAATGGCGTGGCGCCGGAATCGAATGAACTACCAAACCACTACGATTCGAGCACGCGCAATGGTAATAGTGTCTAGGGCTTGGGGGTGTGCTTAGGGTTGGAGGCGTGTATAGGGTTTCGGGCTTGGGGTTTGGCAGTGTTTAGTTTGTAGGGTTTGGGGCGTGAAGGGGTTGGGGGCTTTGGGGGTGTTCAGAGTTTAGGCTTTCGGTGGTCGGAGTTTACGTTAACGTTTTTGTTTATGGTTTAGGGTGTTTATTTTTTCGGGTTCAGCATGTTTCGGGTTTAGGGTCGTTAGGGCTTAGGGTTGTTTTGCCCGAATTCGTTCCCGGACCAGAGTGCAAAACCTTCGTGCGCGAATCCTTTTGGGCTGCGCAAATCGCTGGTCCTGTGCGCCAAATCCCTGGTGCGCGAATCCATGGTGCACGAATCCGTGGACCTTTTTCGTGCTCGAATCTGCTCTTTGGTGTGCGAAGCACTTGGTGCGCGAAACCGTTGCTGGACGGCATAGCGCGAATCCTGGGTTCATGCTGGTGCTCGACTCATTCTTTTTGGTTTCGCAAATGAGCTCTGTTGGTGCGCGAAGCCCGTTTTCAACCTTCATTCTAGCCTTGACAAACCAGAAGTGCACGGAAGCCCGAGAGACCGCCGAAATTGCTGCAACAGCGTCTAAGGATGAGGAGAAGATCGTGAACGTTGAGTATGACCAGGCACCCTTGGCACGCTGCTCCCCGCAAGCCCAGGACTGCCATTGGTTCTGGCCAACCTAGCACGTCAGCATGGGGGCTAATTGAGGGTATGGCCTCGCATATGACTCCGTGCAGACCCCTTTTGGGTCATTGAATTCACAGCTTCAGTGGCCCCAGCGAGTTGGGCGTTCATGAGGCTAAGGGCACGGCTTTTGTCAGACATGGCTTTCCCATGATGCGACGACCTATCAAGATTTTGTGTACTCAGCCAGATGAGTGGCACTGCCAAATTGGTGTAGCCCCTGAGCAGATTGGCGGTGAGAGCTGACGGTCCTTCGCCTGTGAAGCCACTGAACGACCGTCAGGAGTTGGTCAAGAGCCTCCTGAAGCTGAACCCGGCAGAGCGGCCGACCATCGACCAGGCAAATCTGGGCGTTGCATTGGAACAATTCAAGGGGTAAGCCCAACGCTAAGGCTGGTGACTCCACTGCGGGGAAATGTTAAAGGCTCTCTGCAGACCTGGTGGGATTCTTCCTTACGCCAGCACAAAATCGTAAATGAAGGGGTCAAGCAAAGACGGAGTGTTGTTGAGGATCGAGCTTCTCAAGCCAGAGTGTGCCCTGCTCCGATGCGGCCAGGTCTTGGCACATCCTTTCTTGCAGCCGCTTGTCTTGGACTATGCGCGGAGGGCACCATCTCGCGTCGAATGCGACCTAGAAACCTTGAACATGAGCGCATCTGCGTACGTCTGCTAGACCGATTACCGCGCAAGGAGAGTGGCAGCGGGGATAGTTGTGCTGGTTTTCAGTGGCTTTGATGATGTAGGTTGCTCGGCGTCCTCTGTTCGGACAGAGTTCATTTAGGTAGTTGCAGGGTCTTCAGTTCCTCTGCAAGAGGTTGGGTTTGGAGGTTGCGTTAGGTGGGTGCAGAGGGGCACAGTGTATAGTGGGCCATGGCTTCATCGTGTAACGGATTGTTCAACATATGTTGGCGTCTGGCACTGACACGGCACGGTAGCTCCATGTCCAAGACTCAAGACGATGATCCATTCTGTTGTCGAGACCACAAAGAAGTCCATGGTCTCCATCTCAAACTTGCCAACAGTTGGCATTCACCAGGCTTGCGTAATGCTTTGGCACACGGCTTCATTTCATCACTCGAGGCACGGGCAGAGCAGATCTTATCCCCAACCCAACACTATACCCCAAACCTGTGTGAGCATTGCTCTGGGATGCTATGCTGCTATGATCCTTCCTGCAAGGTAACCAGCTTGCTGGGCTCCGAAGCGGAAGGTGCGCTTGGCTTGCCGCCGCATTCTTTGGGAGCCACAGGAATTAGGACCAGGATTTTCAAGCATCAAAGACTTGCCAGTTGTTGCCATGATGCGAGGTTTGCTGAGCTTCCACTACGAGCCTCGGTGAGCCTTAGGCCATGAGCTTTCCCAACTGACTCACAGGGAACATCATCATGTAGACTTGCTTTCCAGGCCAGCTGCGCCTCTAAGTGCCTCTTGTTTCGATTTAAGAGGATTTCAACGAGTTATGAGTTCCTGTAAGGTGCTGTGACAATACGGATCTTGGTATTCCAATAGGCACCCTACATTTAGACAACAGCTACGTGTGTAGAAGCTCAAGGAGCCTTAGTCAAGCGCAAGGCTTCGCCTCATGCACCCCAGACCCTCGTGTAAGCACCTGCATGTCCACCCATCATCTTGCTTATGCTCGATACTGAAGAAAACCTACTGCACATTGAAAGCAAAAAGCAGAGTACACTTTCCAGGTTATCAAGAGGCTTGCACCGCGCCAGGCTTCATGAAACCAGGCTAGAAGGACTAGACTCGATGAAAAGAAAGATTGGGAAGCACATGTCTACACCCCCCGGGAGTCGAGAAAAGAAATCCCATCTGCAACCTCCAGGCCCTGCCTCTTTCATTCTCATACCCTCAGATGTTATCCTTGAAGCATGTCATTTCAGCCAAGATGGGATCCTTTTCAAGCCCTCTCGCTTCCATTTTTAGTAACTTTTTCCTAGACATCAAATCTTGGCGGCGCTACAAGCCCATGGAAAAAAAGACTGTGCAAGAGCGCAGAACTCGCGATTTCTGCTTACGTTGGCACCTGGTGCAACGCAAGAAAGTGGAAAGGCAAAGTATATGACACCGAATTTTTTGGGCTCTCATGACCCTTTGCCTTTCCAGGATGTTATTGGCTGCCCTTGACGTCTCAGATTTCCGGAGTGGATTTCTAATTTTTGACGTGGAGAGAGAGAGAGTTGGCATCTGTTCTCGATGCCTTTCAATATGTGGCAGCTTATCAGGAGGCTCAGACCCTGGCATCTCTGGAGACTCAAAGCCTTTGTCGCCATGGCGAGAACAAGCTTGCTGTCCGCCGCACCTCAGAAGCACTTTTCATCCCTATGCTATGCTTTGTTAGATGCTGGCCGACAGCATTGGCATGCTCATATTCGTGGTGTCTTTGACTGCCTGGATTTCTTCTACCCAAACATTCTGGAATCAAATGGCATCCCAACGATCATGTAATGTGTGCTGGTCCTGCCATGATGAGAACTTATGCAGGGAAGTTTGCCCTTACCTCGCACAGGCACTTCTAAAACATGTGCGTGTTTCCTCATTGTCAGCCGAGGGCTTGCTGATGGCCTTCCTGGGCGCTTCCCTGTCCTTCGTGGGCCTGCGCTCGGCGCCTCATCAGGTGCCGGACCCGCTTTTGGGGGTAGCATCTGTGTGGCCCACGCAGATAGCTTTTGGGGTATCGCAGGAAAGCTTGTGACCAATCTTGATTGCGGCGTAGCCGTGGGTGTCCAAGTTACGGGTGGGACTGCCTACTGATGGAGAGACTTTTCAAAGCTTTTAATGCGACCAAACGTGGTGACTTGATGGCTAACCTTTCGCTTCATAAGAATGGCACATATTCCAGCCACTGTGGACGTCGATGCCTGGCGGTAGTAGCACCAGGCTTCCCAAGTTATTAGTTTAGACATACAGAATATCGGGAATGGGCGAATTGGTGTCATTTTGGAAAGCGGGCAAGGGGATCAAGCTGGAACGCGGATCAGTGGCTGTCCACACTTTTTCCAGGGTTTCCACGAATTCCAAGGTTTCTATGGCTTCCATGGTTTCCATGGTTTCTAGGGTTTCCATGGTCTCTGTGGTTTGGTTTCCATGGTTTCCATGGTTTTGATGGTTCTATGGTTTTCCTGGTTCCCAGGGTTCCTGTGGTTTCCATGGGTTCCATGGTTTCCATGGTTTCCAGGGCTTCCATCCCAAATGTAGGTAATATTTTTGGAGTGTAGGGCCCAAAGGGATGGTAGGACAGAAATAATGCGACGTAGACATCTGGCGCCTGCACTTTGGAACGATCCTCGGACTACGTCATGGGGGAAGCTTGGACTGGTGGGACGATGATACAATTAGATCACAACTTCTCACACCCTGGGATTAATGGGGCGTAGCTTGGACTACTGGGCCGTATCTTGGACCAATGCGAACGGTCCTTGGACTAATGGGGGGAAGTTTGGGCTATTGGGGCTATGATAAAATTAAGTCAGAATTCCTCACACCCTTGGACAAATGGGGCGTTGCCTGCGCCAATAAGCTCGGACCAGTGCGAACGGTCCTTCGACCAGTGGGGGAAGCTTGGACTATTGGGACGATGATAAACTTGAATCAGAATTCCTCACACCCTTGGATTAATGGGGCGTAGCTTGGACTAATGGACGGTAACTAGGACTTAGTGGGAATGACCCTTGGACTAATTGGGTGATAATAAAAGATGAATATCTTGTGTTCTGAAATGATCCCCTTATGGTATTTTTGTTCCAATACGATGCCAATCGGTGTTCCTTTCTGATCCCTCACAGCAGCTAGTTCTTACCTGCGCCTTGGAGGAGAGCCGTACTGCGCTGCGAGGGCAGGCTGGCGCCTCCGCCACCCCATGGCACCTGGGCAGGGAACAGATTTGCATAAGCGCAAATTTGTCGTGAGATGAAGACAAGGACGCCTGTCCTGACTCGGGACGTCGTGGAGATTGAGCGCTTGGCTGAGCAAAGCTTGACATCCGGCAGGGCCGCGCATGAGCCTGGCATCATGTTTGCAGCAGGCTGCTGTAAAGGAATGTTCAGGTAGGCCGGATGAGCCACCAGCATATCGCTTCTGCACGAGCTTGACATGAGCTGCGGTGCTTGCTTCAGGTTCACCGCTCCTGCGCAGGGAGCCCGCTGTCGCTTCATGATCAAGGCACATCGGCCCAATCGGGCGGAACCTGTGCGCCTGCAGCTGTTGCTGTAGTTTGATTGTCGCATGATGGCGGTTCTTGTAGATGTGCCAGTCTCCTGTGGTCAGCATTTGTGGTGATGACCGGCTATATGGTCAGCAGATCAAACTTCTTTCTGCGTTGCGGATATTGCTATCAGGGAAAGGCGCCAGCGACGCTTTCACATCAGCTTGCTGCATCGGGTTGCCCAAAAGGCGGCATAGTCACAGCTGCATCATGCTCTGCAGAACTCATATTCTATGAGAATCTGATCATAGCGCCACAGCCAATGCCTCAGGCTGACGCAGATGCCACCGAGGTGGATGTCCCTGTCTCCTTGCAGGGCTTTGTGTGAACAATGCTTTGGGGGCTCAGATCTTGGATGATCAAGCGTAAGCCTTGCTGCAGCTTTCTTTGGGTCTCATAGTGGTCTTATGGTGTGGAAGGACTGTAGCTCTTCGCAAGCGGCACCATTTGAGCTCCTTGCAAACGAAGAGTTCAAAAATCCACGGATGGATCAGGATGTCCGGCTACTTTGCTCCGGGGGATGCGCCGTACATCACAGATTTTTTCGCCAGCACCCCCTGCCGCCCAGTTTTGATTTGTATAGCGCCAGGAAGAAAGTTTTGTCGCGCTTGACTTGCTTGCCTCTATCGCAGAGGACGTGGAGTACAGTAAGGAGCGTTTCCCCCGGAGTTCGATTCTCCTAGAGGGAGGACCTTTTCGAGGAGTCCGCTAAGAAAGGAGGTTTGGCATGCGCTCTAAACTAAACGGATGTTCGAGTTCGACACTGCTATAGCTTCCCGCAGACGCATAGGCCTGAGCTTGATTTGTGTGGATTCAGCATTACTCAAGTCCAAGCTGCGTGCTCAGTTTAGCGAACCCTGTGCTAATATAACCTACCATACCTCACACGCATCCGTTTTGAAGGTGCTGTCTGAGGGCCGCAAGAGGCTGGGCTTCGACCAGGCCTGGATGCCAGACTCCGACTTCCAGCGCCTTGGCTCAAGGGTGGTGGCAACTGCGAGACAACAAATGCTGGCAGCCGGACTCCCCTCCAGATTTCTAGCTAAGTTCTAAAAGTTAGGTGACTGCTTGCACTCTTACGGCGTCTTACGGCAGCTGTGCTTGCGGCACAAGGATCTACAACTCTGAGGATGAGGAAGCCGGCCCCCTCAAGGTCAGGATTTGTTGTGAACTCAATGGGTTTGATGGCTGGCTTGGCCGGGCAGGCTGCCATCAGGGCTTTGGTTTAGAGTTGAATGGATTCACTCAGGCATTGCTTGGCTTGCTGGGCATAGGTGGTTGCTTGCCAGATGTCATCCCTTCAGTCCCAGCCATTGCGCCCCATGCCATCAGGGCAAGATGAGGGACAACGGCCTCATCGACTTCACCTACGAGGCTTTTTTTGTAGTGCAAATCCTTCATCCAGGGTTGGGCTGCAGCAAGGCCGAAGTTCCTTGCTGCATGTTCTTGCTTCTGGGACAAGACTTTGGGCGCTGGGGTAACTTGGATTTGTCATTCATCATGTTTGGACGTAGCTGTGAGGTCCACCTGTACTACGAGCCGAAGTGAGATGAGATGATGACAGGGACAGCCTCCAGCCTTTCACATTTAACAAAGACAAGGTTGTGTGCACATGTGTGCACATTCTACAGCATGTCGTGCATGATATCACAGGTGCATTACATTCTGCGTTTGCAGCGTTTGCAAGACATCCATTGCTACAACGTGATGCATCTACGCGTGTGTGTTCGGGTGCAGCACAGAGTCATCGAGGCTTTTTGGTAGGCTAGCTAGCTCAAAGCGCGCCTTTCTCCCAAAGAAGGCTTCAGGCAGATGCTTTGCATCGCAGGCCTTTTCCGCGGAAAATGTGCGTGTGTTGTTTGGTCTTGATATAGCGTGGCCTCAGTATCACCCAGAACCAGAGTAAAGCTTGCCCGGCCTCCCCCGGTCACAGTTTGGACTAGATACATCTCTCAAGGTTTGCAGCCTTTCCTACTAGCCGCTAGTTTGCTTATGTGCACTTAGAGAAGGATTGGAGTATGGGAAATTTCTGGGCTCACGTTATCAGATGTCATTGCTGCTGTACGCACGGAGAAACGTTTGATTCAAGGTCATTGTATTGTGTTGTACTTATAAGTATTTAGTATGCAGGTAATGGGAATTGAACGGTGTGGCATGATGCGTGCACCTGACCGGTTTTGTTCTGGCGACCTGGGGAGTGGTGCGTGAAAGTGAGGAGCGTCACTTTAGCCTGTTTGCCCGAACCCTGCCAGCGTTTTTGAGGCTCAGGCCCTGGCATCTCAACTCATAGCCGTGGAACATCCTGGAACTCCCCTCCGCTAACATGGCCAAGTCCAGCCTGCTGTCTGCCGCAGTCTCAAAATCTTCGGCAGTGTGGCATCCGAATCGGAGTTGGTGAAGCCAGTCTTGCTATTTTTTTTGAACTTAAGTTCTGCCCTGTTGCCAAGGGGTGCTGCACCCAAAGTACTGGGAGCCATTCAGTATGGGACCACCTTAGGACCTTTGCATGTTGTATGATCAAGTTTTGAACGAGCTATTTGACCATATTTGACTTATGCGCCAAGCACCAGGATACCACGAGGACATTGTTCCTGCGCATGCGGATCTGAGGTCCTGCTGGTGGCCTTCCTGGGGGCCTCTCTGTCCTTTGTGGGCCTGCGCTCCGAGCCCCGCCAGGCAAGGGTCACATTCCAACTTTGAGGGTCGGCGTGCAATGCGTTATGTTGATCGTGTCA
>CAJNIZ010000647.1:105806-135092 GCA_905231905.1 Symbiodinium pilosum | reverse complement strand
AGTAGTAGTAGGAGGAGTAGGAGGAGTAGGAGTATTAGTAGGAGTAGGAGTAGGAGTAGTAGTATCAGCAGTAGTAGTAGCAGCAGTAGACCTAGTAGTAGTGATAAGAACTAGAACAGCAGTAGTGGTAATAACAAGCACGGCAAGTAAAATCAATATAGCCCTAACTCTGACACCCAAAGCCCTAAATCCTAACATCCCGAAACCCCAGGTCATAACAGCAATCAAAACGAGCTGCAAAGGTCGCTGACCTGGCGCTGGCTTCGGTCTAGCTTCCTGATGCACCTCGGCCGGATAGCTGGGAAGGGAGGGGTGGGGGTTAGGCTTTAGGATTTGGGAGTTTCTGCGTTAGAGACATGCGATGTTCAGGGTTTGACTGTTCTTGCGCGTTGGTGTGTTTTCTGCGTGTTCTTTTTGGGTATGAGAGATTAGGTGTTGAGGCTTGTGCTTCTCGGGGTTTAACTTTTAAAGGCTTCGCTTTTTGGTGTTGGCGGTGCATTGAATGAGAGATCAAAGCTTTTTGGGTTCAGGGCCTGACGCCTCTGAGCATTTAGAGTGCAGCTGTGGGGTTAGATGAGTATTATCTTATTTGGGGATACTATGGTACCCAATCTAGAGTAAGATTATATCCTCCTTTTGGGGTATAGTATTTTATATAAGAAATATAATCTCCCCCTAATAACCCCTATAGTAGTCCTTTAAATAAACCCCTATAAAAAAACCTCCTTTAAGGAGTTTAGACTATAGACTATGGCTATATGTGACTATGGGTTGGGGTTGTTATCCTTATTCTGGCTGCGAATGAGCAGCATGGGATGTCCTCTCGGTACTGTGAGATGTATATACATCCTTCCTTATACAGTGCTCTATGGATTCCTATATTGACTCCACCTTAAGCAGCGGTACGTCTGTGGCAGTCTCCGGTTTGGGGCAAGAGGTCCTGGGTTCAGGATTTCTAGGTTCGGGTTTAGGATTTAGGGCTTGCTTCAAACGTTTGTTTGAGGGTAACAGTCCGTAAATCCTAAACAGCCTAAACAGTGGACCCTATACCCTCATTTTAGGATTTAAGGTTTTTGAAAATGGTCATACTAACTTGGAGGATCACGGGATTTAAGAACCACTTGTAATTACACGATATATAGAACTTGGGTAGCCTATGTAATTCCAGTTAGGGTGACTACATGTAGGGTAATAGGTCATGAGGCCAGTTTTAAGCAGTTACTAAGTCCCCCAAACCTTCAAGTAGGGCTTCGTGTTGAAGGTGTTAAAGTAGAGTCCCACCTCCCAACTAGAGAAAGCAAAGAACAGGATCCCTATTTGGAGACCCACCAAAAGGGCACCCATTGATTTCATGTACGAGTTAAGACCTACTGGTGCGCAAGTGTGGGGGAGTGGGTCTCGATAAGCATCTCTATATGAGCTATAGTCTAACCTCCTTACAGGGGGGTGATATAGGGGATTATATAGGGGACTACTATAGGGGTTACTAAGGGGGATACTAGGAGTTTAGACAGTAGCTCATATGAGCTATGGCCTAAACTCCTTAAAGGGGTGTTCTGTAGGGGACTCCTTGGTAATTTGCAACATAGATTCCCCCTTCCCACTCCGCCTGAAGCACCAGTAAGCCCTAAACCTGAATCCTTAGCTGGAAAAACTCTAAATGGTAGTTTCTGTCTAGGGATCCGAAGGTACCGCTAATATTGGGAAACCACCGAATCTAGCATAAGATGATTCTTCAGCACGGCGCAGGTGGAGTTCACTGGAGAAGCGCCGCGAACGACCCCGCCAGGTGCCCGACAGCGCTTCAGAGGGTTGAGGGCTTTGGGGTTTGGGGCTTAGGGGCTTTGGGGTTTAGGGCCTTCGGGTTTAGGGCTTAGGGATTTCGGGTTTAGGGTTTGCAGATTTAGGGTTCTAGTGTTCAGGGCTTAAGGATCTAGGGTTCAGGGTGTACGGCTTACGGTTTAGGGTTTAGGCCAGCAACCAGGGGCGTGCAGTTCAGGAGGAAAGGTTTGAGGTTAAGGGTTTGGGAGTTGTTAAGGTTGTGGGTTTTAGGTTTTGAGTTTACGCTAAGAAGTTCAAGTTAGGGATTTACAGTTTAGTTCAAGGTTTGGGGTCAGGGTTTATGTTTGGGTCTAGGCTTCAGGGTTTGGGGTTCTTAGAATCTAGGAGCAGCCCGAGCCCGGACATTTGCTGTCGTTGAATGGGTCCCTACGCAGCTGGGTTTGGGGGGCTGATTGTTCTGGGTCGTCCTCAACTCAACCTACTTCAGCCTTCATGAGCTTTTCCCCAAGACAACGAGGACGACCGGGATTTATTGTGAGGGGGTGAGGGTTTGTCACTAGGGGGAAGGTGTTTCCCTTGCATATCCTGCTCTTGAGAGATCCTATCTGAAGGCCTTAATGAAAGGGTCCTTGTATGCTTACAAATTCCTTTCGTGGTAGTTCTCCGTACAAAGCAAGGCAAGCATGCGGCGCTTCCCGTCAGTAGGGGGCGCCAATGTAGACTCCGAGACACTGTAGACTTACTATAGGGACTCCCAAAAAGGTACCCCTAACTTTTGTGAACCTCCATGCTTTGAAGTAATTTAACAGACCTAGAGGTGTACTGTCGCGATTGTCCTGGGTGATGTTTGTTTGGGTTTTCGGGATAGGGTTCAGGATTCAGGGTTTAGGGTTTGATCAAGCCTTGGGGCTCGTAATAAAATCCCAATCATGAATATGAAAAGGAAATGATGCTGGTATCATATTTGTGGGAAAGTATCATTTGGGTGTGCAGTCCTTGCACATCCGTAGTCTTGAGCAATCCAATGTGGAGGCCTTATGAGAGGGCCCCTGTACGTTGCCTCGTTCCTTGCATAGTATGCCGAAAAAAACATGGCAAACCCGAAGTGGTAGTTTCAGTAAACACAGGGCCCCAATATAGACTCCAATATACTATAACCCTCATTATGGGGAGTGTCCCAAGAAAGGACCCATAACCTGCGCAAACTTCCATGTTTTGGAATAAACAGACCTAGACGGTTTACAGCCACAGGTATCCCTGAACCTTAAACCCTAATTCCTAAATCCTCAACCCTGAACCCCAGCTGTACAAACAGCTACCCTAGCAGTATGCTGGCACAGAAAAGGTGCGAAGGGTTGTTAAGAAAAAACGAACCCCAGATGGGTGGCAGAGGTTCAATGGCTGTGTGACTTTGTTGCTGCTTGCCAGTCTGCCGGCGTGGAACACGAGGTGGGCGGCATAATGAAGAGGGGGAGGGGTGTAGGGTTTAGGGTTTAGGGTTTAGGTTCAAAGTTTAGGGTTATCTACCCTCACTCTTACAGGGACTCCCGAAGAGAGACGGTTAGTTGGAAACCCCAAATTCTATTGTGGACTCCCCCAAACACCAGACCCCAAACCTTAAACCTGAACCCCAAACCCGAAATCCCGAACCACAAACACAGCTGCATGCAGCCCCTAAATGGCCCCTGAACTTTAAACCGCCCCCTTCCACATCACAGGGCCAACCCTTAAAGCTAAAGCAGGAATCATAAGAGCCATGGTCTAAACTCCTAGTATCCCCTTTAGTGACCTCTATAGTAGTCCCATATGTAATCCCCTATATAACCCCCTTAAGGAGTTTAGACCCTAAACCCTACTCCCTTAACCTGAAACCCTAAAAAACCACTTAAGAGTTTAGACCCTAAACCCTCCTCCCTTAACCCTAAACCCTATATAACCCCCCTTTACGAGTTTAGATGATGGCTCATAAGTCCATGCAGTGAGATTTGCAGCAGTGCCTGGTTTTCTCATCACGGGGCTAAGCTCCTTGAAGGGGGTTACATACGGGATCATATAGGGGAGTAGTATAAGGGTTATTCAGGGGGATACTAGGAGTTTAGACTATGGCCCATTTGGCCTTGGCATGCGGGATTTCCTCTTAGGCTTGAGCTTTTAGGGTTCAGGTATAGGGTTCAGGGAACGTCTGTCAGATTTTGGGGTTTAGGGAACTTCTGTCAGATTTTAGGGCTCAGGAACTTTTTAGGGTTTAGGGGTTAGTGCTTTGCCAATGCCACTGCGCCCAGTCACATAGCTCCTGCGCCCCACCTGTCACTTCAATTACCTAGAAGTTTTATCGGTTATACCTAGTCATGGAAGGTGTATTCACTGCTAAGCTGTGGGTAATTCGAGATAAAGGCAAACCCTAAACCATTTGACCGCCCTAACGCCTAAACCCTAAACTGACAGGTGGTGCAGCAGTTTCTGCATCGATGGCTACCGGTTTGCAAGATTCTCAGAGCCTCTTCCGCTTCTATTGGCGATATAAGCTGTGGCCTAAACTCCTTAGAGGGGGTTATCTAGGGACTCTACAGCATTTAGGTTTAGGGTCTGAACTCCTTCAAGGGGGTTATATAGGCCATAGGGTTATAGGGGAGTACTATAGGGGTTACTACGGGGGAAACTAGGAGCTTAGACTATAGCTCATATGCTGATTTCGGTATTTTGGGTCCTTCAGGCAAGACCCCCAAACCCTAGACCCGAATCTGCTTGGTCGTTGGGGGTGTGGAGAACGGGGCGGGTTGAAGCTCTTCCGCCACTCACCACCGGTCAACGCTGGAATTAGTGGTAACTGTAAGAGTAACAGGAACCGTGGTATATTCCTTAAATCTGTTTGTCGTCGTTACCCATAAATGCAGAGATATACCTGGAGGGTAAGTACTCATACCTCGGGCTTGAAGATCAGCTCTTTTCGCTGGCCGTACAGAGGTTATCCCAGTTCTATGTAGGGATATAATTAACATTAGTTGTAAGCAGTTTCTAAGTCCTGTTAACGGTAACTCTGACCTGATTCCCTGACGAGTCCCACAGGCAGCTGTTGAGGTTTGCTCATCCACAACCTTGGGCGTTGGTTGCGCAGGGGTCAGTTTGAGCAACAAGTAGAAAAACAAGTAACAATGTCTTGTACCTTAGGTAATTGCTAATTGGTAAGGTCCAGGGTTTAGGGACCAGTAGTTCTTGTATAGTTGTTTATAGAAAGGCTTCTGCGTCTATAGTTGTTATGCCATATTTTGATGTGTAGAATTCCTAGCCAGCATCTTTACTATCCAGAATTTAGTCCTGTTCCCTATACAACCCTATATAGTACCTTCTATGTATTGTGATTGCCCTTTCTAAGCCCACAGTTCTTTCATATCAGTACGAAGCAGCCCCCCCACACCTAATGTTACTTATATCCGCCAATGGACAAGGTCTTTTACTGGCAATGTTTCATGTTAGCGGTTGGGGGGAGGTAATATTCGTATGAGAGGATTACAAGAAACACTGCCAGTCTCAAGCTTGTAAAATTCTCCAACCCAACCCTAGGCCCTACATCCTACACCCTATAGAATTTGGGGTGCAAGGTTTAGGGTTAACCCTTAGGGTTTAGGTTATACCCCGAAGCTTCAGACTCGAGTCAGATAAGCTATCTAAACTCCTTAGAAGTTAACCTTAAACCCTAAAACCCAGGCTTATTAAGGGGGATACCAGGACTTTAGACCCAGAACCCTAAACCCTAGGGCTGTTCAGGGGGATATTTTCAACCTAACCCTAACCCTAGGGTTATTAAGGGAGATACTAGGAGTTTAACCCTACACCCTGAACCCTCAACCCTCAACCCCAAGCCTTTAAACCCCAACCCCTATAATCACTGTAGTTTTCATTCTCTTCTCCATTATCCCAATATAACCCCAATATATACCCCAATATAACCCCTATTTGTAGCCTAAACTGCTCAGACAAGGTGCAACATCGACTTGGACCGTCCCTGAGCCGTCATCAGCCACTGTCAAGGCTACATCCCAGCTCCCGCACAGCCATAAGGATATATACATATTTATATATATATATATCATATACATATATATATACATATATGTGGATGTATAGGGTTTATATTTGGGATTTAGGGTTTAGGGATTAGGGTTTAGGGTTTGGGGGTTTCCAAAATCTTTGGGTCCCTGTAAAGGGGTTATAGGGTGTTGTTATCCAGGAATGTAAGGGGGTATACAAGGTTTGGGGCTTCCAAAAAATGAGGGTCCCTTTTTGGGGGCTCCCTGTAAAGCTTTTTTTGTTTCTCGTATATTCAGGTCATTTCAGGTCTATATAGGCGCCGCCTATTTTTGGCAACCCCTCCACTTCTGAAATCCTTCATTTCATGGCTTTGAGATATGAGGATTTGGGATCTACAGGTAAGTTTCAGGCAACAGGCCATACGTTTAGGGTTGTAGCGTGTTGACACCCACTTCTTGGCTTCTTTTAGATTGCGGCCCTCAGGTAGTTAATGTGGCCTTAAGGATCCAAGTATCCAAATAATGCGGCTTCAGGCCCAAAATGCGGTATTCCGAATGGTTTTTGTGTGTTTGACATCTAGATGGTTTTGTATTCGGAGGGAGAATGTCGGATGTCACTTGTGATTGGAACCCTAAATCATAAACACCAAAAAAACAAACTAGTTTGGCTAAGCTACATTCCCCATCCCGCGGAACTGCTTTCCTAAGCTGAACACGCTGAGGTTTATGAGGCTTACCCCCTAAACCTCAGGCGCAGAATGAGCCAAGGTCTAAACCAATTAAAGGGGGTTATATGGGGGATTGATTATGGTCATCAACAGTATTTCTTGTATACTCGTCTATAACCTTGCCCGACATTTTTTCAATCGCTAAGGCCCTCAGTGGCCAAGTCCACCATGGCGAATGAGCCGCAAAGCCTAAAACCTCAAACGCTAAACCCCCAACAGACCTTTTCTAGGTCCTCTCCGGGTGGGATGATCATCACCTTCCCTGTAAAGGGGACCTATTCGTAAATAACTTTCGGGGCCCGTGGCTAATGCCCCAAATCTATAAAGCCTGAATATCCCTAAAGCAGAGCCCCGCGCAGGGGACAAAGCTTCCCCCATCGCTGCGGTCACGCCTTCAGAGGACGCTCCGAAGACGGCCCGGTGTAGGATTCGATGTGAGCTTATGATTTGCAAGCTTAAAGTTAATTACAGCTACATAGGGTTAAGCAAATCATAAACCGTAAGCCCCAAATCTAGCTTTTCAATTTGCAAGCCGTTCAAATTCTAGGAGATTCGCAGGTGGCATCCTCAAGGAATTGTATGTCGATCTTGTCTCTCATAGTGCAGGACCCTGATCTTTTCACCCCAAACCGCCTAAATTCGAAATTTAGGGTTCAGATGCCCCAAAATTCCATCACCACTCTCTTAGGTGAGGCTCGCTAAGCAAGAACGGAACCGCAACAGGGGCCATGGATTCACGCCACCCGCTATGGCATTCAGCATTTGCATGGGGATTGGGGAGAGGGTGAGGGGTGTAGGGGAGTGAGGGTTTTAAGCTGGGCTCAGCTTGACCTTAAAAGCCCTAAACTAAACCTTAAAGTGTAAGGACATAAACCTGTAGAGGACAGGTTTCGGGGGCTTAGTGCTTCCCTTAAGCAGATAGAATATGGCTTTGGGTATATTAAGGTCCCCACATATCCCATATTCTATCTACTTAAGGGGGACTATAGCCTAAACCCTGAACCGTAAACCCTAAATCACTTAGCCCTAAACCTTAAGGCTCCGAGTGTCTTTCGACGGACCAAACCGCAAATCGTGGATAAGGTTCTTTCCGGGGGCCCTCTCATCCTGCCCCCCAAGAGCCAGTTTAGGGTTTCAGGGTTTAGAGTTTAGGGGTTTAAGGGTTTAGAGTTTCGGGCTTTAGGATTTACAGTTTAGGACTTAAGGGTTTAGGGTTTAAAGGTCTAGAGTTTAGGATTTAAGGGTTTAAAGTTTTTGGTTTAAGGGCTTAGAGTTTTAGGGTGTTAGGGTTCCTCAAGCCTATAAACAAGCCTGAAGCTGAAGCTTGAACAAACTTTCTGAAAATCATGCCCTGCCTCAAACTAAATTTGAAAGCCCCATGTGAGCCATAAGGATTCAGGGTTTAGGGATCAGGGTTTAGGGTTTAGGGTCTAAACTCCTTAAAGGGCGTTATTTAGCGGATTATATAGGGAACTATTCTACCTGAAAGGGGGTTATATGGGGGTCATATAGGGGACTGCTATAGGGCGCATTAAGGGGGATGCTAGGAGTTTAGACTATGGCTCATGTAGCCTGCCTCGAAATGGGCAATAGTCTGCACGCAGTCTTGTCAGCTTCCATGCTGTGTTTGGGATCCTGAAGTCAAGAGAATCCCAAAACCTGTTACTGGTTTAGGCTTTATGGTTTGGGGCTTAGTCTCTGAACAATTCAAAGTATCCCCAGATTGGATATTCTCAGAGTCTCAGTCCCTGAAGCCCAAGCAATGTAAGTCTTATGGTAATGGGAATTCCTCAAAATGATCATTTATGTAATCCCCCAGGATAACGCCTATTTTCCCTCTGTAGTGCCTCTGTATAACGCAAAGCGCCCTGCCACTACCCCACAGTTCCTAAGTAGCCTCTCCACCAAGGGTAAACTACCCAAGTAATAGGCCTGTAGGTACCAACAATGTTTTCTTTTGGGTCGAAGGCCACTTGGTTGGGTAACTGCACCATTAAGGCTAGTCTAACCACAGCATATAAGAATTCCCAGACCTCCTCAGAAAACATAATTCACGTTTTAAAGGGGCTGCCGGCCTGTGTAAACAAGGCACCTTTTGTGGCTAAGCCTTAAATTATTAAACCCTGAAGCACCAGACACGGCAAAACATTATAGATCATCCTAAACCCCTAGACTAGACCCTAAATCCCAAACCTTACACCCTAACCCTTACCCTAATGCCCAAACCCTGCATCCTAAACCCTAGACCTTAAACCCCAAATCCCAAACCCCAAACGCTCAACCGCGCGGCCGGCACGCAGCAACGTCTTTTGGGTAATCCCGGGGAGTGCGTCGGGACCTGATGGCTCCAGGCCTGGTATTGGGGGGGGGGTTATTTAGAGGTTACTGCGTAGTAAAGGGTTTAAGGGTTAAGGGTTTAGGGGTTTAGGGTCAAGGATTTAAGGGTTTAGGGTTTAGGGCGAAGGGTTTAGGTTTAAGGGTTTGGGGTCTGGTGGTGTAGGGTTTAGGATTTAGGGTTCAGGGTTAAGTGTTCAAGGTTTTGCAGCTGGGTCCCTTTAAAAGGCCCGTAAGGTTATATGAGGACATATAGGGTTTGAGGGTCCTAAGCCTGTATCAGGTAAACAAAGCCAGGCTTGCAGAGGTCCGCAAGCTTAAGGTTTTTCGTGACTTCTCCTGCCTCAGTTTGGGCTTCGGAGGGTTGATTGTCGTAATCGTAGTTAGGACAATGGTACTAGTAGTAGTAGTAGTAGTAGTAGTAGTAGCAGTAGCAGTAGCAGTAGCAGTAGCAGTAGCAGTAGCAGTAGCAGTAGTAGTAGTAGTAGTAGTAGCTCATCATTAGATGTTCGTATTGCAGTTCTGTTTTTCTTTCCGATTGTATAGATCCCTGGAGATGCAGCATCCGCGCCCAAAATGCAGATCATTGTGCCAATGACCCCAGGCAAGGCCCCAAAACTGGATTGCTATGGAGGAAACTAAGCAAAGCTACCACACTACGGAAACCTCATCATTTATCATGCTAAACCTCTAGCAGTTGGAACCCTTTGGGTGGGTACTAGGTGTACAGTCTGGAAGACGCGTCCGCAAGTGCGGCGTAGGACATTCATCGAGGTGACCTGTGGCACAATGCAGGAGAAATGCGTCACAGCTGAGAGGAGCATTGTGAATGACGCTACAAGCGGGTCAACTTTGCAGTTCCTCGTGAAATACGCTTACGCACCATCCGAGGTCGGTGCATATCCTGAGGAGCAAGCTCGTTGGGTGGGCAGTGGCTCACATCTCTACCCAGTGATCAGCCGCCTTGCGGCGCTGGCTGCAGAGCACTCGTTCGCAGCTTTCAATGGGGCACTCCGTCCTCGACAACCCCAAGCATGTTACGTGTTCCGCGGACAAAAAATGGGAGTGAGGCGTGCCCGTGCGGTAGCTGATGGCCGCAGGCTTGGACAGCTTGCAAGGCCAACGGACACAGAACAGGCTCAGCATCCAGCAGTGCCAATTTACCTTCAAACACAGGGCAGGATTAGCAGAAGCTGCGTATGAAAAGTTAAGATTGGTCTGGAACAGTCAACTAACCCACCGTACTAAATTAAGGATTTTCCAGGCAACATTTGTCCCAGTCCTTACCTATGGTTTGGATGCTCTTACCCTGACAGACAAGAACATGGACAGAATAGATGCCTTCTTCTTAAGATTCTTAAGGAGAATAGTTGGTATTAAGGCCTCCTACTACTCAAGAGTCAGCAATCATGTAGTGTGGAGAACTGCCAACTACTCTAAGAAACCCTCGGATAGGTTACACAAGATGCAGTATAAGATGCTTACTGAGGTGTTTGCAGCAGATATTTACAATCCATTACATAATGTGGTGTTTGCGTCAGCATTTAGGGACAGAATCAGAGTTACAGGAAGAAAAAGGGGTAGGAAAAAGGCATATTGGGTAGAGACTACAACGCAACGCTTTTTCCAGGATAGATGGACCAACCTAGGACGAGCTGAAGTAGGACCACATTGCCCATATTCCAACATTTATAGAGACCTAGCCAGCTCAGAGCAGGCGCCAATGCGCGCACCGCATAGATTGCGCGCCTGGCGTTAGGAAAAAAAAACTTCTAGCATCCCCCTGAACAATCCTTATGATACTCCCCTATCTAGTCCCTATATGCCCACCCTTATCCATGTTAATCGAAGTTCCTTAACAGCGACCCAGCAAGGACCGCAGATAAGGCCCCACAAGGCTTGCAACAGCCCCAGACTGCTACCTGGAGGTTCCTGGGACGTACCCTCCCCTAAAAGTTTTAGGGGTTCAGGATTTGGGGCGTTGGGTTAGGGGTTTAGGGTTCCAAGCCCCGAAAATCATAACATGGAGGCTGCCCCCTCTGTAAAAGGACTTTCCTTGTTGTAGGGCAAGCAATGCCAGCTCTGTAGCTGACCACGTGCCAGCAAAGGATGGCGTATGGCTGGCTCTGACCCAATCGTTTTGAAGAAGGGTTCGTATCAACGGATGCTACTGCCAGTTGAGCGTGCCGGATTTCGACAAGTTTTTGCCAGGTCTATTCAAAGTGGCCGGCTTGTTTTGCTCAAGTGAGCCTTTTTGGGCTTCCATGCTAGTTTGGCAGCTTGTAGAAGCCCCCCCGAAAAAGAGACATACCTGGGCCCTAGATTCTTAAACCCTCAAATCCTAAGCCCTTAATCCTAAGCATTAAGCGCCAATATCCTAAAGCCCAAGCCCTGAACTC
Source organism: Symbiodinium pilosum (assembly GCA_905231905.1). Lineage (NCBI taxonomy): Eukaryota > Dinophyceae > Suessiales > Symbiodiniaceae > Symbiodinium > Symbiodinium pilosum. The sequence goes on along the minus strand of CAJNIZ010000647.1, from coordinate 123,821 downwards.
CAAAAACTCCAAAATCTAAGCCCAAAGCCCAACATCCTAGACCCCCAGCCCTAAATGCTTCACCCCCAAATCTTGAATCCCTTGACCCAACCGTAATCGGTTTTGGGTTTTGGGTTTCGGTTTTAGGGGTAAGGGTCCAAGTACTTGAATATTGGGCTTGCAATTACCAAAGCCGTTCAGGTTAGAGTAGTTGGGATTGACACTTCTCGGACACATTCGCGTTAACCTCACTACGAACCCTAGGTACTCCTAGATATGCCTATAATAACGCAGGGTTCCCTATATGTTCTATTTCAATTGCTTTAAGCATCACCTTTTTCGTGAGTAAAAGGTGTGCGCAATACCCCAAAAACGATGTTTGTAGGGGTCATATAAGGAACCCTATAACCCCCTAAGTTACCCTCAACCCTAAACCCCTAAACCCCTAAACCCTAAACCCTAAACCCTAAGCCCTAAACCACTACAACCGTAAACCCTAAACCCTAAACCGTAGACCCTAAACCGAAGGCTTCGGAGGCCGGGAAGCAAGTCGCATTCCGAACTCTGCAAACTCTGCAACGCAGGCAGGGCGCGGTTTAGGGTTTAGGGTTTAGGGTTGAGGGGCCCAGAGGGTCCATGATGGTGAAAGTTCTGGACTTTCTTGGGGGTGAATTTTTGTTTAGGGTTCAGGGTTTCAGATAGTTTGAGGGCTTCGGGCTATGGGTTTTAGGGCTCAGGGCTAGTGTTTGAGGGCGTAGGGTTTAGGGTGTTTGACCTTGGGATGTAGGGCTTGATGGTAGTTTCCCAGAATATGGACTCAGTATATGAAAGTCCTTATGATAGGGACCACCAAAGAGGGACGCCTAATTACCCATGTATTAGTAGTTATTACGTCCCACGAACCTTCAAGTCGGGTCCTTAAGGACCCCTGACCCTAGCAACTCAAAGATCTCGACTTCCGAAAGCAGAAGCTCCAACTAGAAGCGACATGGTTTAGGGTTTAGGATTTAGGGTTTAGGGTTTGGGTTTCATGAGTGCTTTGTACTTGAAGCTTTAACCCTGAGCCCTAAAACCCCAAGCCATAAACCTTTAGGCCTTGTTCCGTAAACCGTGAACTTGCAGTGAGTGCTTGCCTGCTTCTTGGAGGTTCATTTGGCATGTACCCTCATAACGTGGTTTAGAACCCTACTTGAAATTCCCCGTACTGGCCTCGCACTTGCGGGCTTGCCCATTCCTCACCAGTGCTCAAGCGCGTGCTCCGAGCAGTTGTTGAGTCGCATGAACCTCCAGATCGATTTCGACAGGTAAACCACCAACTCATGTGAGCCTTCAGCTAAAACGCGTCTAGATTCCTATGATTTTGTTGTAAGCAGAGGCAACTCAGCTTTACGGCAACCCTAAACGACCCTTTATGGTGCCGCCCGGAGAACAACTCTAATCCGCTGACCAGGGTGGTGACTCTGATGACAAGAAGGCTCCAGCGACATGCAAGTTTCTTGGAACTCTCCCCCCCCCTTGCCTAGTCAAGAAACCCTAAATCCACCCATGGTCTTGAGAAATAATCCTTCAGCCTGGAAAACAAAACAAGGGGGGAATTCCGTCTCAACGTGGTAGGAGGTCACGGGAAAGTATACCAGAATCATGGGCTACGGGCTTTCTAGGACAACCTCAGTCAGTCAGCTGAACAGAGTTTGGAGCTCAAGGGAAAACTCGACGGATTGGGTCATGTGTCCTGACCTCCAAACTCAACAGCCAGGCTTTGGGATATGGGGTTTTCACCCTAAACCCTAAACCCTAAATCCTAAACCCTAAACCCTAAATCCTAAACCCTAAACCCTAAATCCTAAGCCCCAAACCAAGGGTCTTTCAGGATCCTAGTAAAGGATCCTGTAGGTCTATGAGGGCAAATATAGGGTTCAGGGTTCAGGGTTATGGGAAAGTATAGGGTAGGGTTTCGGGTTCAGGGTTCAGGGAAGATATAGGGGGAACCACTTCTAATTGTAATTTGGGCGGAAGGAATTTTGATAAACTTCCAATATAGAAGTTCCGGATTTCAGATTGCAAGGGTGTATGCTCTCGGTTCTACCTGGACTTCTGCCTACGTTTGGGGCTTCGGTTTAGGGTTTACATACCCATAATTTTGGGCTTAACAGTTCAAGGCAAGTCTTATGTGGTAGTTTCCCTAAAATAGGGGGACCCCAATATACAGGCTCAAAAATATTGTAGTCCTTATTAGAGGGATCCCCAAAAGGGTACCCGTAATTTTGGGAAACTACCATGTGGTTGGGTGGAGTAGGTAGGGATGAAGAAGCATGCGCTAAACCCTAAACCCCAGGCTCTGATGCCGCAGCTTGAGGCCAGGGTTGCTGGGTTGCCGCTAAGGAATTCAAGTTAAGTTACCATAACACCAGCTGTAGTCTAAACTCCTCAAGGTGGGAGATATCGTGCATTATATATGGGAGTATTATGGGGCTATTAAGGGGGAAATTACGGGGAGTTTAGATTATGGTTCGTATGGTTATATAGTAAACAATCGGTTTTCTTCATCATAGTGACTTAACCCAAGTGCCTTAACAGCAACCTAGTTCAGGCTACATGGTGCTGAGTAGGAAGATGAAAGCGTAGATGAATGTACTTTCTGTATTGGGCCTTTGTGGCAGTCCAGACACTCTTCTACCTGGTGTTGAGTAGGGAGCTGGAGACTGGACCCTTATAGTTGTCCCCCTAAACCCTATAAACCCTAAGCCCTACACCCTAAACCTTATACCCTAAATCCTCAGGCCCTATTCCCCAAGCCCTAAACCCAAGCCGTAAACTCCATGTCGGCAAACTCATACCCCAAGCTCTAAACCTTCAAAGCTGAGGCCCAAACCCTAAACTTGAGCACCAAGGAGTCCTCACACCAGAACACGAACCTGCATGGTGTCTTACAACACGAGGTTTAGGGTTTAGGGCTTAGGGTGTAGGGTTCTCTCAGAGTCCTAAATCCTTAGCCGAACTTGTAAGCCACATCAGAGTGCAGGGTCCGCAGAATGCGGTTGCGGAGGCGGTCCTGTTTCCAGACTCGTATCTCGGTCTTGCCAGTGTTTTTGGTCTTGGGAGTTTGCTGCCACCCTCTGCAAGTACATCCGGAGTCCCCCACTTATACAAGCCATTTACCATACCTTGCAGCCCATCCAGCCAACCCTAGAGCGGCAAGACTGTGCCAGCGGGATTTGCGACCACGACTGCCTCCGGCACTGTTCGGCCTAGTCTCGCCTTAAGCGTGGTAGATTGGTTCAGTGGGTCCTTCTACTGCGTGCTTTGGGTTTTCAGGGTGTCGATTAGGGCCTAAGACCCCACGCCCTTAAACCCTAAGCCTGTTTCCTAACTAAATCCCAAGCCCTCGGCCTTGATTCCTAAGACTTGGCTGGTTTAGGGTTTAGGGTTTAGGATTTAGGGTGGGCTTCAGGATCGCATGTTTTCTGGCGGCTTGGAATGTCGTCCTGGTTTTTGCTTTGGGGTCCATGGTTTGCAGTCTGCTTGGTTGAAAGTAGTAGCACCGGCAAAGTGCACCATTTGGGATTTCGTAGATCCCAAGTTCCAAGCCCCAAGCCGGTGCCAGCCTGAGGCTACCCTACAACGAAACTTACCTCAAAACCCTTAAAAGCAATGCAGGACCCCCGCACGTCCTAAGGCTCCTGAGCCCTAACCCTTTAAACCTTAAGCCCCTAACTCAGAACCACAAAAATCGTAACCCTAAACCCCAGACCGTCACCCTCCATCCCCCAAACTCTAAACTATACACTTCCAAACCCCTATCCCCTAGCCTTTATAACCCCCATGCGTTCACCCCCTATCCTCCTAACCCGAGCCGCTCCTTAGACCCCGAATCCACAAACCCGAAACTCCCTCCCAACCTAGCAAGCCGTACATTTTGGGGTCGAGGGTTTACGGTTTAGGGTTCAGGGTTTAGGGGGTTTCCCAGAATTAGTGGTTCCATCTTGGGGGTTCCCTTAAGAAGGATTATAGTATATTGGGCTATATGCTGGGGTCCCCCTGTTTTGGGAAACTACAAAATATCCGCAAATAATCCCTATGCATCCCAGTTAGATCCCAACAACACCTATATATCTCCCTAGATAAAGATCTTGTAAAGCCCTAAACCCTACACACCTTAAGCCTAACCCTAAGCCCTAAACCCTGAACCCTAATCCCTAAACCCAACATCCTGAAGCCTTAGGAACCCTAAGCCCTTCCCTAAACGAAAATTTCTGAAAAACATGCCCTGGGAGTCCTAAAGCCGAGGCACATGACCACGTCGCAACTCGAGGCGGCCCTTGCGGAGCAGCAGCGCGAGATGCTTCTGGGCCTGGACGGACAAGGGTTTAGGCTTCAGTTTTTGAAACTGATGGTTGGGGCTATCTTGTGGTTCTATTGGGATAGTGGAAAAGAAAATGGAAAGTATTATAATGGGTTATATAGGCTTTAGGTTTTAGGTTTTAGGTCTAGGGTTTGGGGCCTAGGATTTAGGAAATAGGTTTGGGGTTCAGGATTTATGTTTTGAGAGTTCGAGCAAGATGCGGGATGTAGGGCTTGGGGTTCAGGATCTAGGATGTCCTATGAAGGATTCTGCTAAAGCTATGCTTGGGTTGCGAAAACTCATTACAACAGGCATCACCCCAATGAAAGCTCTGATTTCGATCTCGAATGGAAGGGTGATAGTACAGAGTATTGACACACACCGCTCAGAAGCATCAGACGAATATGGACTAGCAAACATACTAACAACGGGGTTGATACCAACACAAAGAAAATAACATCCAAAACCTAAAGCCTGGAATCGTAAGCCCGGTATCCTTTTCCCATCGCTAGCTTTGCTAAGACACCCCTGTTTCGAAGAAGCACTAAGCTACCGTCGTAAAGCTCCCAGCCAATAGCTAGTTTTCAAGCAGGAAGCCCTGCATCAGGCCCCTTGCAGCATAAATCATTTCCAGTATCACGGTCTCATATTCCTTGTATGACGATGGTATAGGAGACCTCAAATACATTCTAAAATGACAAAGGAAATTCTTGCAGTCCCTACAATACTTAATCCCTCTTGATTCTCCATTATTGGGGGGTAAACCCATAAACCCTAAACCCAAAATTCCATCGTCTTAGCTGAGGCATATGTTGGTGGCACATCACTACGAGACGGCTCGGCAGCTGCCCGACTTGAAAGGTTTAAGGTTTGGGGTTCAGGGTTTAAGGGTTTCGGCTACAGGGTGTAAGGGGTGGGAGTTTTCAGGGTTTGAGGGTTTAGGGTTTAAGGGCTAAGGCGTTAGGGTTGGGGTTTAGAGTTTGAGGTTTAGTGTTTAGGTTGTTTACTCTACCGCCCCCTGTTATACAGCTATATTCATGTGCCCCATATCTTTAACTTTTGGGACTCCGTCATGTCGTTAGTCATGGTGTCTTCAAGTTGTATTTAAACACGTTTATAGCCAGAGTCCCCAAACCCGCAAGTTGAGCCAGTCATGACGACCTGACCCGTCCCTACCTCAGATGGCGGCCTACATGCAACTTTAGTCCCAAACTGAATAAAGTTGAGGTCAAAAGCTTGCGAAAAACCCAGCTCAATCCCGAACCATATGCGTTAACCCCAACCCCAAAGCAGAAGCGTTAAGCCCTAAGATGAACCCTAAGACCCTAAAAGCTCAGCACTCATCCTGTAGCTCTGGCGCCAGGATGCTCATAACCAGAGACCAGCCTCTCATCTGCGGGAGTCAGTTTTGTTCTTGTTTGTTTAGGGTTTAGGGTTTAGGGTTTAGGGTTTAAAGCTTTCAGTTTAGGGTTTCGTGCTTAGGGCTTTGAGTTTTGGGTTTAGGGTGTGAGGCTTAAGGCTTAAGGCTTAGGGTCTAGGGGTTTAAAGCCCTGAGGGTCCAAGTATTTAATTGAGGGGCTTTAGGTCCCAGATGCTATAACCTGAATGGTGGTGCTGGGGATCTAAAATCCCAATAGTTAATTACTTGGATCCTTGGGCAAAGGATGCAATGGTGCCCCCGGTATGGGTATGGAGTAAGATCTTTTTTTCTGAATTGGGTTGTGGTATTTTATATGAAGTGTGTAATCTCCCCTGGTCCAGCCATAAACCCTAAAGCCTGAACAATAAAACACACACTTCGCATGGCTCTTAGGATTGGGGCTGGTTCCTAGAAGCCGCACGCGCGCAAAGCTAATATGGACCGCGCAACGGGCCCTACTAAGACTTCTGTCGGACCCTGATCAAACCCTAAACGCTTAACTGTGTGGGGCATCAAGATAGTTTGAGGGATCCTAAACGGATGATTTTCGCGTAATCTGATCTGGATGTTTAGGGTTAAGTGCTTTTTTGTAGTTATTGGCTAGTAGCTTCCCTCTCTGTTGTCAAACGGGAGCCACAAGATGCCAAGAAAGACAAGGCCAAGAGAACCAAATGAGGATCCGTATGTATATGTGCCTAGGTGTTGAATGCAGATAGTTGGCAGGCTTGTAAAGGGCTTGGGTTCCTCGTCCCTACACTCTAAACCGTGTTGTGTGTGTGTGTGTGTGTGTCTGTTTTCTCGCGTTCCGGGTGTTTGGAGGGATCCGGCTCTCAGTTTCAGCAGTACGTACTCATCGTGAGCCTTGAACCTTAACGCCTTTGATTTCTTCAATGTAGAGGCTAGAAATATTCACTCATTACGAAGTACCAATCTTTTTGGGGTCTAGGGTTCAGGATATTCACGCCAGGAGCGGAGAATCAAATGCAACAGAAAGTCGTGGCTATTGAAATGGAAACTGGGGTTATACCTGGGTAGGAAATACCAATATGATACTTCCAAATTCCTTTTGTACAATGCTGGTACAAGGTTCGACATGACAGTGTTAATAATGTTGGGTTCACTTTAAACTCTATACCCCTCCCCAACCCCCCCCCCCCTCCCACGCCCCCCGCCCCCTAACAATAGGGCTCCAGAAAGCTAAAAATAGCGATTCTGAATGAGGCTCCCGCCGTACTGAGGGCTAAGGGAGGCCTTGAGGATAACTTCAAAAGTGGATTCGGTCCCGCTTTTTTGGGGCCCAGAAATCAGAACACATTAAGGAGGGTCTTCCCAACAATGGCCAGACTCTGGATAAGCGGTGGTGAAAACACACTGAAAAGGGCCTCTTCACTAAAGTGAGTGCAACATTCATCCCCAAGCCCTGAACCCTAAACAAGGATGACGATGGCTTGCCAGATCGAGAATCAGGCGTGCAGAGGGCCAGGGGGTAAAGGGTTGGGTCTGCCAAAACTCTCCAAAGCATGTAAAATGTAACCCCACAGGCCATTTCGAAACCCTAAACCTCAAAGGCCATCATTCTATATACTTTGGGGGTCCAGGTATGGGCTTCATGGGCATGGGGTCCCTCATATGGGTCGTTTTGGGGTAGTTCCAGCAGGATGCCATAAGGCCTCAAGGCCAACAAGGACACAGTGCATGTCTATATATGAGCTATAGTCTGAACTCCTTAAAGTGGGCTTATATAGGAGACGACTATACGCGTTAGTAAGGGGGAGATTAGGAGTTGAAATGATAGATCATGTATATGCACATACTGTATGTACATAGTATGGAGGGGCCCTTGAGTTGAGTAAGGGCCCATACTACGATGGATAGTAAAAATCCTGCATGACCTTAGGTCAAATACCTTTGAAACTAGGGTGTTATAGTATACTAAGGCCATAGGCACAGACTTCTCGTCGTGGAATCTGAGGCATAGGCCTTATTCTGTACTGATGTGGGAGATCCGAAAGATTCCTTCGTGCCTGGTGGGTTTTCCTTGTAGTTCTAAACGCCCTGAAACCTCAACTCTGAACCCTAAACCCTCAACCCTAAACCCTTAATTTCAGGCTGGGCAACTGGAAGAAGAGGCAGTGTTTAATGCTGAAGAGGGGAATTCCCGCTGCTTGTACGTTACTATATGAGTGGTTGTCAAAATTATGGTCCCTTTTTGGTTACCCTAATAATTAGGTGCCGCATTACAATAGGGATCCAAAGAGGGACCATAATTTTGGCAACAAGCCTCTTGTTAATGGTATGGCCAGCTTCCGTGCTGAGACGAAGAGGTTGGCTTAGTTTTGAGCAAATTGCGCTCCAAACTCACCCAAACCGCAGAATGTTGGATCCGTTTTCCAAGCCTGAAGATCTTCAACCACTGCAACAGCTGCTGCTGCTGCTGTTCATACGGCTCTTCCTCTTCTTCTTCCTCTTCTACTGCTACTCCTGCTGACCTCTTGACAGTATCCGAGTTCTGACCATCTAGAATTTCATAAGATTCAGGGCCCAGGGGCTTTAATGGTTTAGGGGCTTTAAGGGTTTAGAGCTTAGAAGCTCCCTTCCTCCCTAGGGATTCTTACTGGTGGTTGGTAGGGAATGAGGTAAACCCTAAACCCCAACCCTACAGCTTCAGGGGACCGAGTAATTGTTTACAACTTGGTTACAACGTTGCTTATAAGTAGTTAGAATGTCCTATGAACGGCCCACTAACCTCACTTAACTGTAAGAAGCGGGGTTTAGGTTATCCCACCCCCTATGATTGGGACCCTTTTTATTGTCCGACGCCGGTTATGGGGTCCTTAGTTGTTGGGGACCCTCAACCCCAAACCCTAGACCCTAAAGCCTGAACCCTAAACCCCTAAACTCTAAGCCCTAAACACCTAAACCCTAAATCCCTAAACCCTAAACCCCTAAACCCTAAATCCCTAAACCCTAGATCCCTAAATCCCTAAACCCTACACCCAAGTGAAGCAATAGGAGCTTCGAGCACAAATCGGTGAGCTCCGAAAGACTCACTCCACAACCTCCGCCGGAGCCCCCAGAAGTGGCATTTGTAATATGACCTATAGTCTAAACTCCTTAAAGGGGGGTTATATCAGGGATTATATAGGGTTTAGGGTTTAGGGATTAGGGTTTAGGGTTTAGAGTTTAGGGTTGAGGGTCTAAACTCCTTAAAGGGGGATTATGTAGGGGGTAATATAGGGGACCATTATAGGGGTTCTTAAGGGGGATACTAGAAGTTTAGACATGGGCTCATGTGAAGACAGCTTGTTTTTGGGTTTAGGGTTTAGTTTTTGGGCTTTAGGGGTTAGCGGGTTTAGGGTTCAGGGTTTAGGGGTTTAGGGGCAGGGGTTTAGGGTTTCTGGACATTGTTGAGTAGTATCTTATTTGGGGATACTATGGCGTTCAATACAGAGCAAGATTATATCCTCCGTTTGGGGTATAGTATCTTTAATAAGGAATATAATCTTACTGGGTTTACCCACCAAATAAACGATACTCAGTTTGTCTTACTTGGGGTCAGTACGGAACGACCGAATATGTTCTTCTTTGGGGCTTATATGGGGATTATTTTCCCCTTCTTCTGACTAACCACCAGGAAGTTGTTGAGCGCTTAGGGTTTCGGGATTTTGTAAGGGTTTAGGGTTAAGGTTTTAGTGTTTAAGGATTAGGGATTAGGTTTTATTGTTTTTGACTATTTTAAAGTTTAGGATTATTAAAGTTTAGGAGTAGGGATCGCATTTTGAGTTTGAGCTCTAATTGCAGGGGTCTTGCTTGTGGGCTATTTAAAGCTGTTTTGAAAAGCACGGTAGAGGATCAGGGATCCGGTCTAGAATTTAGTGCCTCGGGTTGAACGTTGAGGGAGTAGGGAAGATCCTGCTTGCCAGCGGGAGTCTGTCCGAGCTCCAAGTTCGAAGTTTGCAAACTAACCAGGGAGCTTCCTGAATTGGCATGCTTGTCACATTTCGAGCTTCCCCGAATGGGGAGTTTGTTCATGCAATCTCCTAGACAGGGGGCGTTCCAAATTCATCCTTCCCTTAGCAGCCCATATTCCACGATCATTCGATTGCAGGTCTCCGTAGGTCTTCAGAGCACTTTGAGTTTCGAGCTTGTGCGTTCGAAAGCAACGCAGAAAGATTCCTTAGAAGCCCAAAACCCAAAAGACTGAACCGGAATCACTGAAGTCCAACGCTCCGAACAGCCCTGAACCCTGCATATGAGCTACGGACTAAATCTAGGTTGGGGAGGACCTATAGGGGACTATATAGGGTTTTGTGGGACCCATTTAGGGATATATTACAAATCTGGTCCAGGGCTCATATGGCATACGCTTTAGGGTCTCTGGTGTAGGGATATCTGCTGGCACTTAGATGGTGGTTTGTGCGTCCTACCAGCATCTCTTCCCTATTGGGTTCCCCCCCAGCTAAACTTTTTGCACCCTAAACCCACCTACGGTGGATACTAAAAATCCTGCCTGACACTGAGTACCCTACACTTTGGGAATTATGGTGCTATAGTCTACTAAGGTTATGCAGGATTTTTAGTATCAACAGTAGGTTTCCCGCAGCCTGCCTTTAACACACACTGTAAATTACAAGTCATAACCTAACTCCAAAGTCACAGGCCTCCACTCCAAGGCATCTACAAAACCGAATCGTTAGGAATACTAACCCCGCATTCTTCTTACATGAGCTACAGTCTAAACTCCTCAACGGCTGGTTATATAGGGGATTATATAGGGATTGCTATAGGGGTTATTAAGGGGGATACTAGGAGTTTAGATTATAGCTCCTCTCAGTATAGCAAAAGGAAAAGGTTCCCTACACGCTTGGCGTTATTTTTGTAGCCCACTACCCTAAACCCTAAACTCTAAACCGCTACAGTAGCTGAAAGCTGTTCACTCGATGCAGGCCAAGTCACACAAGGAGCAGGTTCCTTGCTGTCAGGTTTCTGAGGGGATAATGGACCAACATATGCCTCAGCTAAGCCACAAAAAGACGCAAGGGACCAGCAAGGGTGGGCATGGGGGTCCCTCTTGTAGATTAGTCCTACAAAAGGAAGTCATGTCCATTATTCATTAGGGTACTATTGACTGTCGCCTTTGAGAGTTTCTGCATGAGGGTTTTGATGGTTTAGAAGTTGGGGTTGAGGCGTTTCGGATTTTAGTTTCAGCCCGTACATTTTCAGGAGTCCCTTTGTGGAGGTTGGTGCTTTTTGGGGGTGGGGGCGGGCCCCGTCTGCAACTTGTGTTTCAGGCCATAGGGCTTACGGCTGTCTCAGGTACCTTAAACCCTAAACCCTAATCTTCGAATCCTGAACATTAAGCGCTTGAATCTTGGCTGGCTGGTCTGGGGTTAGGTTTGCCCCCTAAAGCCCCTGAGATGGAAGACACTCAAAGTATGGGGTTTCGGGTTTAGAGTTTAGCCAGGCTATGACTTTTTATCCCCATATATGCTCTGATACAGGAAGCTCGTGTTTCGCAATATTCCGACAGTCAAAGCCTAGACTTTTAGGGTTTAGGGTTTAGGTTCCTAGGGGCAATCCAGCAAATCCTGTACTGTTTTGCCAAGTGTTATGTGGCGTCGGGAGCGCAGACCCCAAACCCCTGGGTGTTTTTGCGTCTGCCACTGCGCCATCAAGAGTACCTCTACAAGGCTTGAGAGGGCTGGGGTTTGTGATTTGGAAGCCAAACGGCTTCTTTGCTGAGGACGGGCTCTCGCAATTTTGAATTCAAAGGCTCAGGGCACAAAGAGAGCAACTCAATGAGGCTACAATTGATGTTGATGATTTAGACCCTGCTTTACGCTGCTTTGCCGACGAATTGCAGAGTCCTTCAATTTCTACGATCGGGCTCAGGCTGTATTGGGTCATGCAGGTCCTTATACCAGCTTCCCCAACCCTATTGGGGAACAGTAATGAAGAAAAACTCCTATTTGGCTAAACCCTAAATCTTCAATCCCATATGGGAGGTTGCGTGAATTGGCAGACCCAAATATAGACCTCAATACACTGTAATCCGTATTGTGGAATTCCCGAAGGGGACCCTTCATGTGCGGAAACTTCCCAATAGAAGCAAGGCCACAAACTGTCGGAGAAACTGACCCGAGGCGCTGGTGATGCGCCAGCACCGGCAGGCGAACAAAGTTCTGCTCAGACGTATCTTGGCTGTACTTGGTTCCTGGGTAACTGCTTTTTGGGTAATGCCAACCCCATCATAAAAGCCACCCAGAAGAGGACTCCTCAATGTCAAGACCCTGCACCCTGATGGGCTGCAAACTTGATTTCGTTTTGGTCCTTGCATGGAGATTAGTGGGTCTCAGCTGCTGCCTATGATAGTAGACATATCGCCTAAGGGAAGCGTGGCAGGAACCGTGGTGCTCACGCTGCTTGTAAGCTGGATGCTGACATGCGTGGTCGTTGTGATGCCGATGGTGACGATGATGGTGGTGAATGATGATGACGATGATGTTTCTGGTGCTTTTGCTGATTGTGATGACCAAAAGCTCATTTTGGATTCAGAGCGCATGGAGGGACAGTTGTAGAGTTCAACCACTACCCCGAAACCTGCAACCCTGAACATCTCAAGAAGCAATACAGGTTAAATTGTGAGCCGCCCGAAGCCAAACCCTGAACCTAGACCACCTGCAACCAGTTCAATCCGACGCCCAAATCCTAGGCTTTACCTTGACATGAGAGACCTCCCCCTGTTTTTGTACCCCATGGTACTCTACACGAAGCCCTAGAGATGAAGGTGTCTAAGGTAAATGCACATTCTGAAGACCAATCCGGCCTTGAACTCCAAGCCAGTTTGGGTTCAGATGTTTGGAGGTTTAGGGTTTAGGGATGTAGGGATCAGAGCTTTGAAGATGAGAGTCCCATGTTTTGCCTCCGGACTGTTGACATTAAATCTTCATGTAACCCCATCTTATCCACATTGTAATGGCTATTCACGGCTTACAGTCTGGATAAGTTTTCAGATCAGAAACCTCAGCTTGTAAGCGCCAAAGCTGAACGCATTGAAACCCTAAATGCAGGTGACCTTCAGGCCAGGAAAACAGAGGAGGAGAACGTCATTCTCAGGGCCAAGCTTCAGGAAATGTCCACTGGCAGGCTAGACTCTTGCTGGTTCCTTTTTTGAGGGTTGCTTGGTTTAGAGTTTGGGGTTGAGGGCGTAGCCTGCAGGGTCAGCGCAGGGGAGGGGGGGGGACCATGGGAGAAACTGTATTCTGAAGCTGGGGTGTAGTTTAGGGTTTAAGGGTTTAGGGTTTAGAGCTCCTTCCTTCAGATTTCCCTGAACCCTAAACACTACCCCCCGAAACGCGAACTCCGCTATGAACCAATAAATCAGGCAGAACGTGTGCTTACACCCGTGTGCGTTGAGGGTTGTAGGGCGTAATGAAAGTAGAATCTGTCAAGTTTGAATAGGGCATTCGAGCATACAAGGGTTCATATTGGCAATTATTCAGTACACTAGTCGTGAACTTCTTGCCACGTGGGGGGTCTCTATCACAAGTGAGGTCCTAACCCTGCTACAACCTTGATTCTTGTTTTGAGCCCTAAGCCCCAAGCCCGAAACCTTACCACAGCCTTCATCATTATTACAGCCTTCATACTTAGCTGCTAACTCTGCATTTAAGCTTGAATTCCAGATGCCTTCGGCGATAAAAGCTGACCAAACACTATACACCAAAACCCTTGCCCCTAAAAAACCCATCCCAAACCCTGAAATCCCAAACCCTATCCTCCCCCCAAACCTTAACTCTCCCTGAAGGTCCTAGCTAGGTGCCAAAAACCATTCAAGTCATAATCCGCGGGACCCAAAGCACCGTTACTTGATTACTCAGATCCTTAAACCTTAAGGCCTATAGCAAACCCTTGGCCCTAAACCTTAGACCCTGTAGTGAACTGCAAGCCCTAAATCTGGACCCTTTGGCTTTGCCCAAAGGTCTACTCAGAATCCTAAACCCTAAGCCCTAAACCCTAACCCTAAACCCTAAAACCAAAACTCAAAACCCTAAACCCTAAACCCTAAACCCTAAACCCCAAACCCTAGACCCGTAATTCTGGAGGGGCCCGGTCGTGGTGCGCGCCCCCGAGGATGCTGAGCTAAGTGCCAGCGGAGAGCCGCGCTGGCGTGTGCTTACGAATTTAGGCTTCCAAAATTAGGGGTCCCTTTAAAGCGGATCTAGGGCTTATGTAGGGATTATTTATAGGGTTCGGTGTGGGGTTTCGGGCTGTATGGTTTAGGGTTTTAGAATGCAGGGCTAGGGAGCAGCAGTAGCAACCGCGACAGAGATACGAACAAGGAAGAAGAACTAGAAGATTAGGATTTAGGGTTTAGGGTAGTAGCAACCAAAGCCAACGAGTCAACTTGACAGCCGCTTCGCTTACTTAATATCATGCTTGGAACAGCAAAGCAACTATTTTTTAATCGCTGCTAATGGCTCTGAGATACTCCTAGAATCGAAGAGATATGAAGAACCAGCTTTTCGATTACTGTCTTTACCGTTTGGGGTTGCATCTGCCATCCTTTTGGAGGCGTTGGATGTTCTATGATTTGTCTGAAAAATTCTGGCTATCACATATCTTTACCGTGGTCCACGGCCTCCAATGTTCAGTGTTTGGCTTGAAGGTGTTGAGGTGTATCTACATCGAGTTTGTTGGCGAGAAGGTTGAGAGCTGCAAAGGTTTTTAGGGCTCAAGATTGCATATTGAGGCGCTAATTTCGTGGAAGCGCAGGCTTGTAACATCTTCACTTAGATATTACCTTACCCTGCCTTCTTACGCCTTCTTAGGATGGCGAACCTTATGCCTGGTATCTGCTCTGTACAAACTTGGTATCCTGAAATAGGGGTAGGGTATAATATAACCCCTATATCCCCTTTTGAAGGATCTCTAACATTGATCCAGATTTTGGGTATTGAGGCCTAGGTGCTGGTTTTTGTCCCCACTGCTCGCCATGTCCCGGTGTCGGAGGAAGCTAAGCATTTTCGTGCCTATCTGATTGCTTGTTCAAGAAAGACCCTAAGGGTTCTTTAGGGTTTAGGGTCCAGTATACAATGATCACGTACATTTTGGGATCCTTATACTAGTACTGTAGTCCTTGTAATCGTTCGTCGGGGTGTTAGGAGCATATGATGTCTAACTAGAGGCTTGGGACCTGAGGGAGAGGATCAGAACAGTCAGTACGGGCTCGTGGGTGCACCTGTACTGTAGTCTTTTGGGGCTGATATGACCTTTGCCCCATTGACCCCAACCATCCGCGAGCCGTGAAACCTACACCGTGTTCTTGAAGCTCCTCCGGCGCTCTCATGAGATTGATGTAGACTCATGATTTATAAGCCCCCTCCTTTTAAGGGCCTTCATATTGCGATCCCCATTATAATCCTTACTAAGGGGAGGGGGCTTATTAATCAGGGGTCTACAGTAGACAGAAAAGGCCGAGTTCATCTTCAGAAGCTACCTTAGACTAGACTCCTTGGGACTTAACTTGGACCTTAGACCCTTAACCCTTTGGGATTCCCTTGTATTCCTATTATAGGTAATTAAGGGTTAACCCTTAGTACGGGTCCTAAGTGCCACGTGGTAGAGAAAGGGGCCGCTAAGGCCTCTTGCTAGTTTTGGGCCGAATCACAGGCCCGCAAGGTCTGTGAGGCTTAATCCCTTGATTCCAAAGCCCCAAACCCTGAGCCTCAAAGGCCTAAAACCTTGGCCTACTTGAAGGTTTAGGGTTTAGGGGGTTCATTGGATTCAAGTATGAACTTTCAGCCCAAGCCTACATCGAGGATTTAAGGCTTTGGGGCCCCAAGCCCTGAATCCGTCACTCTAAACCCGACACTTCTAAATGAACATCAGAAACTCAAAGCCCTCTAACCTCTGAACCCGAAAGCCCTAAGCCCTAGACCCTAAACCCCTTAACCCTAAACCCCAACCCTAAAACCCTATATACCCCTACTATATAACGCTATATACCCCTACATACCCCTAACCCCTAAACCCTAAGCACCAAACTCTGGGTAGGCCCCCGGGATATTCTATATTTTCCTTAATGGCCTTAATAGGGGACCCTATATACGTATATTTTTCCACTGGGTTTAGGGGCCAACCCAGAACTGCGAGAAGGTCTGGCGAGGAATCAACTCGCCATGGCGTCGGCGAGCGATCGTGCCGGTCAGATAATAGGCTGTTTTTTGGGCTTAAATGGGTTTAGGGGCTAGGGATTTAGGGTTTTAGCGTTTAGGGTTTAAGGTTAAGGGTTAAGGATTTAGGGTTAAGGATTCAGGGTTTGGGGTCCAAGGACCCGAATAATAGGGCTTTAGGTCCCAAGTACCATTCAAAATACAGTATTTGAGCCCTAAAGCCCTCTTATTTGGGTCCTTGGACCCTTAGGGTCAGGGTTTGGGGTCAAGGGTTTAGGGTTTAAGGTTCAGGGTTTAGGGTTTAGGGTTGAAGGTTAAGGGTTCAGGGTTAAGGGTTTGGGGCTTAAATAGGGGTTGTATTGGGGTATATGCTGAGGTTATATTGGGACAATGGAAAAGAAAATGGGAACTACAGTGATTATAGGGGTTGGGGTTTACGGGTTTGGGGTTTAGGGTTTAGGGTTTAGGCATCATGGGGGGTACATTACCATGTTTGCAAGTCCGGTTCAGTGTTGGAGGCTGATAAGATGTACACTTGGTGGTTTATGGCATCCTGGCTAAGAGTCTAGGGCGTTGAAGTTTAGGGGCTTTGGGTTGAAGGTCTAGGCGGGACAACTGCTCATAGTTGAGGCATCAAGTTTTAGGGATTCAAGGGCCTTGGCATTGAGAAGTCTATGGCTAAGGGGTTAAGGTGTTGGGGGCCAATCGGCTGAGGGGTTCATGTGTTTATGGTTCCTGGGCTGCCTCTACATCTCAAACCTTAGCTTCCTAAATCCAATTCTAAACCCCTCAACTCTAAGCCCCTCAGGTTAATAAGGGGTCAGGATTTTTGATGGAGCCTGAGCCACGGACTGTCCGCAGGAGGAATTACAAGAAGTCTAGAGACCATATGAACCCTAAGCCCTGAATCCTACTGTTGATACGAAATCTGCATGACCTGAGGACGCCGTACTACAATCTTCTTTGCGCTCAGGGGGTGCATGGCTTGGGGAGGAGCACGAGACCTGGAAGCTACACCAAATCCGACCAGGAAATCTTTCCCTTCCCCGAACAAACACGGTGCCCCCTAGGGGCCCTACAAGGACCCTAAACCCTAAAGCCTAAACCTTAAACCAAGGTCTGCAGGCCTTCTGGAAGTGGCCTCCGTAGGGTCTAGGCTAGGTGAGTAGTATCTTATTTAGGGATATCATGGTACCCAATATAGAGTAAGATTATAGCCTCCTTTTGGGTATAGTAATTTATATAAGGAACTCTTGTTCACTCCCTGATGCAGCATGGCGCGCTGCTCTACCTTCACCCAGAGAAATTCGCCACGAGGCGCACGGAACTTCAGAGCAAGAAACCGTCCAAGGAATTGGTCCTTGACTCGAAGCAAGGCGTCACAGTCCGGGACAAGCCATTGGAGTTGCAATGTAGCAGAGTTAGAGATGACTCAGGCTGTGCGCCGGAGGGCTCTTGCTTTCGATCTTGTGGGATGCTGCTTGAGCAGATATCACCCATACTCATCCAGCGCCTGCAAGAAGTACCTCCGCCCGGGTACAGCAAGATTTCGCTTGTCCAGGTTGTTCGTGCCGACAGGGCCGCATTCACGCACATTGCCGAGACCCTCAAGTCCCTGAAGAGAAACCCTGACGGGAGCAAGCCGTTGGATGAGAAGGTAACCTCGAACTCTCGACCCGGACCCATACCTAGAATCCTGAACTCTGAACCCCCAAGCGCTGCAGTTGTCTCAGAACTTAATCCCTTAAACCCCAAACCTTACACCCTACACTCCCCCAAACTAACATGGAAACCCATATAGTCCCTTTTTTAAAGGGACTGTAGTCTTTATAGGGCTCCTTTGGGGTTTCCATGTTAGTTTCCAGGGAGTGGTAATCCCCAATGAAGCTTTACTTGAGGAGCCGGAGGCATAGAGGGATTCCATTAGGAGCCGTAGTAAGGGATTACAATAGTACCCCTTTCAAAGGTCCCTTAGGGTTGGGTTTAGGGTTTAGGGTTTAGGGCCCTTCCCAGGGTTTAAGGACCTAATAAGGATTATATAGGGCTTAATAAGGCCTAATAGGGTTCTGAATCTGGGGGGGCTACCTTTGGGGGGGGGG
>CAJNIZ010000647.1:69570-105706 GCA_905231905.1 Symbiodinium pilosum | reverse complement strand
CATGAGCTATAGTCTCAACTCCTATGTGGGGGTGCTACAGGGGTAATTAAGGCGGGTTATCAGGAGTTTAGACCATCTCACATGAACGCTGGCATTTAAAACCTTAAGCCTCAAACCTTAACCCCAAAACCTTAAACCTTAACCCCAAAACCTTAACCCTAAAACCTTATCCCCAAAACCTTATACCTAAAACCTTAACCCCAAAACCCGAACCCAAATCCTGAGAGTCATCCGGAGGCATGATCGCAGGCCACGAGTACTTCGCGCCTTGTCAAAGATAGGAGGTTGAAGGGTGAGTATAGGAGTTATGATTCAGGGTTTAGGGTTTTAGGGTTTGAGGGTAGAGGGTCTAGTGTTGGGGTTTTAGGGTATAGGGTTTAGGATTCAGGGCTTAGGGTTCAGGATATAGGGTTTAGGAGTCAGGGTTCTAGGGTTTTAGGATTTAGGGTTTTAGGGTATAGGGTTTAGGATTCTGGTTTGCATGTTCCAACGGTTTTGGAGGCAGGTTACACTTGGTCTCAATCCTTTCCCCAAATAGCAACCCCCCAACACCTTCACAACAGATAGCACCAGTATTATACTGCCATTATACAATGGTGTGAATGTTTTTTGAGGATGTCAAGGGGTTATCAGGGGAGGACCCTAAGCCCTAGCTTCTGTCACGGAGCAGGAGTTTCATGACGCACCAAGAATTTAGTGTCCCGGGTTCAGGACAAGGACAAGCTGTTATGATGTCAAATCGCCGCATGTTACCAGGTAGACTGTAGTACCATAGGCTATAGCCCCCCTTAATTAGATCGAATAGGGGGTATATGGGGATCTTATTATAATATACCCAAAGCCAAATGCTACCTACTTAAGGGGGACTATATCCCCAAAGCAGGTTCCTTTTTGCGATATGTTCAAATCATCACATGCGCATTCCGCCTTATTGGGTACTATAATATACCCAAAGCCATATTCTATCTACTTAAGGCGTACTATAGGGTTTCGTGTTTTGGGGTCTAAGGCTTAAGCTTCAGGGGTTAGGGTTGAAAGTGTACGTAGGGTTTAGGATTCAGAGCTTCAGATTGGGGATCAAAGGCTTAAGTTTTGAGGTTAGGGGTTGTAGTTCAGGGTTAAGGACTAAAAGTTTAGATTCAAGGGTCAAAGTTCAAGGCTTCATCAGGGGTTAAAATTCGAGATTCGGGTCCAATCTCACTGTCGGCTCAGGCCGAAGGCGGTATGCAATATGCTGTCCAAGCAAGACCCTTCACACCTCTCCTTGCTTCAAATCTGCCTTCCCTAATAATTAGCCATCACACCTTCCCGGTAACACGTATTCCAATATAAGATAGTCATATGCTAGGGATGATATATGGGCGTTTCGTAATCCAGCTGGTGCCAGTTATGGCCAGCGTGTTTTGAGAAGCCCAAATCCATTGTGAAAGCCCAAGCTTTGAACTACGTGCAGAAGCTCCAAGGCAAGAAGGCCTTGGACGACGCCCCAGCTGCAGAGCGCATGCTAGGGCAATGCTGGCAGCAAGCGCAAAAGACAGCGCTGACGCACGAGAAGGCGTGCCGCGTCTTCGGGCGGTGCTGCCTATGCACGGTGTCCTTCCTGCTCCGCTACGCACGGTGTCCTGCCTGCTCCGCAAGAGTCCCCGAGGCTGTGCCGCCAGAGAACTTGGCTGAGGTGCAGAATGCGTCCGACCGGGAGGTTGCGGGAAAGGCAACCAAGACGCTGCAGGCAGGAAGCAGCGGCCAAAGCGCAAAAGACATCCTGGGGAAGGGATTTCACAAAATCGAGCTCAGCGTCCTCAAACCAAATCCTTGCAGTACCCCCCAATCCCCCAACCCGTATGCAAGCCCATAACCCTGAACCCAAAACCCAAAGCTCTAACCCTTAACCCTTACAAAACTTAATCCGCCTCACCAAAAGATATCCGGCTCTTTGGGCTTTTCAGTTGAAGCCGTGCTGGGGGTTTGAGGTTCAAGCTTCGGAGTTTAGGGTTTAGGGATAGGCTTCAAGAGTGCAGAGGAAGGATTTGGGGCTTAAGGCATTGGATTTAGGGTTTAGGGTTTATAGATCCCCCAGAGCCATATGGGAAGTTATATAAGGATTATATAGGGGTTATAATGGGTCTATATAGGGGATCTAATTTGGGTTCAAGTAGGCAGGCTTCAGGCTCGAGGGTCTTAGGAGCCGGAGGTAGGTTTTACCTGAACCCAAAAAGTAGGTAGAATAATCGCCCAAAAGCCCTAAAAACAGCCCAAAAGACCATTATTCTACACATATTTCTAAGGTTCAGGTAGTTGCAGGGCTTAAGGTTTAGGATTGAAGGCTCGAGGGGCGATTTTAGGATCTAAGGGGCAAGGTCCAGGATTTAAGGTTGGAGTGCCAGCACCAACCAAAGAACGGCCCAAAACCCTTACCTGAACCCCAAAAGTATGTAGAATAATGGCCTTTAGGGCTACTATTATGGGTGTAGGGCTATTTTTTTCCATACTTTGGGGGTTTAGGTAACACTAAATTTCTGAGCTCTTTCTCCGCGACCAGATAGGCATCACTCATCTTTCGCAGGGCCCTCTTAACACAGCACCCCATCAATCCCTGCCTGGTGCAAAAAGGGGAACTCTGAAACCCTAAGCTCTGAACTTCACGCACTCGAAGCCCCAAGCCCTAAAGCCTAAACTCTACATCCCAAATCCCAAGATCCCGAGCCCTAAACCCTTAGCCCAAATTCTACCTAGGAGACTGTAGTCTACTGCTTCATCATCGCAAACGTGGTCTGGCTTGGTATCGATGCGATGGTCAACGACGAGGTCGCACCCTGCTGCTTTAGGCTTCAAGGTTAACGGGATTTAGGGTTTAGGGCTTAGGGCTTACTGCGCGGTGTGGGGTTTAAGGTCCCTAACCCTCAACCCTACACTCTAAACCCTACACCCTGTAAACCCTAAGCCCTAAGCCCTAAATCTTAAACAGACCTTGGTTGATCTTGAGTAACCTCGGTCGTTGAAGGAAGGGCGGGGGCGTGGGGGGGCAGGGTGTGTATAGGATCCCATGATTTTCTTAGCAACCCTCATAATAAGGACGGTGCAATGACTGTAATAGGGTCCCACTTTTAGGGTGGAGGCAACTAAAGTCCGAGGTGACTGAAGGCATGTGAAGATTGGAGCTTCTCAGTAAGCAGGCAATCGTGACAGAAGGGGTATGACCTCTGAGGTGGATCTCTTGGAGACCTAAGCCCCAAAATCCTAAATCCTCAACTAACCTTAAAGCCCTAAACCCCATAACCCCAAATCCCATCCTCAATCCCATACTTACATCCCCTGTAAACTCTAAGCCCACAATCCCAAATCTAGAGAGAACCCTAAGCCCTAGATCCTTTAAAGGGCTTGAGGCACTGGGAGTCAGGATTCAGTAGGTCCACAGGTTTTTGCCGCAGCTATGTTTTTTCAAGGTCGGCTTAGAGTTCAGGGTTTGGAGTTTCAGCATCAACCCTAAATCCTAAACCCTATAGGGCTCAGGGTTTGGAGTTTGGGGTTCCTCTAAACCCGCAAGGGAGCCCCTTGAAACACCAAAGCTCATGTGGCTCGGCGTAGGCCTTGTAGCCCCAGGAAAAGTACTGGCCAAAAATGAGGTCCATCACAAGCAGGGTTCTCCCCCCAATTATGCGTAGTTGCTAAGTCCCATGAACCCCCCCAAGTTTCCCGCCAGGCCTTGGGTTCCCCCTCAATTAGCGTCAATGCCCGTTAAACAAGCCTTGAAGAAGCCTGTTAAGGGGGAACCAGAGAGGGGTAGCCTGGGCGGATTGGAGGGGAAGCCATGATTTAGAGATCTTAAGCCCTGAGCTCTAAACCCTACACCGCAGGACCTCATGATCAACGCGCCGGCCTGGATCATCGCGTGCTCCGTACGGATTTGACTAACGTTCAAGGTCTGAGGACTAGGGTCTTGGGTCAGGGTGTAGGCTTTGAGGTGTGGGGCTTAGGGGTTTAGGAGATGGGCAACGTTCAGAGATTTCGCGGGTTCAGGCTTTGGGACAAGGATCAGAGTTTTTCACTCAGGTCTTAGGGTTTTGGGTTTGGATTCCGTTTCGACACTTGGGTTGTGCGGTTAGGGTTTAGGAGGCTTAGGGCTTAGTGCCCTCAATGCCAACCCCACCCCCCCAGATCCTCAGCCCTAAGCCCTAAGCCCTAATTAGACTCCACCCCCTTGTCACTAAAATGACCAGAAATTGTGCAGCATGTTGTGGTTTCGAAGGGATTTCCATTCGGGAATGATGATGTTGACGACGATGATGACGATGCTGATGTGCAGCCTCTGTTTGGGGCTTGTCGGGCATTATTTGTAGGTTCTTCTTAAAGATTTCACCTTACAACAGTCAACACTAGGGTTTCCAAGGGACCATTAAGATTGGATTCAGGTGCCGCTCCAGTAGTTTAGCCCATTCACTATATAGGAAATATTGACTGTAGCTCGCATACCTCAAAGAGAGCCCAGTGCCCCCTAGTGATGACACGAACATATCTTAGGCGTATGTTGGGCCCCTTTAGCTGCAAGTGAAGGTCCACCGTGTTCAAGGTTTGGGTTCAAGTGTGAAGCCCATGCAGCCCAACATTGTAGAGGCTGATCAAGCACGGATGCTACCACACTGTTGCTGGGTTGCTGTTAAGGAACTTAAGAAGTTAAGTTACCATAATGGGTATATATAGTAAATAATAGGGTTTCCCCAATATAGTAACTTAATTTAAGCTCCTTAACAGCAACCCAGGTTGTTGCTAGCATTATCCGAATCAAGTCCTCAGCCCGCTGCTCTAGTCTGTGAACCCCTGAGGCTACAACCACAAAACCTCATTCCCTAAACCCTAGACCCTAAACTTTAAACCCTAGACCCGAAACCCTAAACTCTGAACCCTAACCCCCCACCCCCCCCCAACCCTCCGGGCACCGCTCAGGGTGGAAAATGTCTTTTGCGTCTTCTTTGTTGGCGAGCTCTGCGTGCGTTTCGGTCCCCCGTTTTGGACTGACAGCTTTAGGGCTTAAAGCGCGTAGGGGATCTGGGCTTGGGGTTGAAGGCTACGGGTTTAGGGTTTAGGGTTAAGGATCTGGGGTTCAGGGTTTAGGGTTTAGGATTTGGGGTTTAGGATTCAGGATTTGGGGTTTAGGGTTTCGGGAAGGCAGGTGTGCTTGGTAGAACTGCGGTTTCCTTGTTTTGTCGACGGAAGCTGTCGCTCAGTATATTGTACTGTATGCTATCATGCATTCCCCTAGAAGTAGATAGCCCCCACCTCCCCCGTATGATGTGTGTATGGATATACATATAGATGTACCTTTACAAATCCCTAAACCGTAAGCCCTTAACCCCTAAACCCCAATCCCTAAGCCCAAGCCCTAAACCTCAAAAGCCTAAGTATGATGGGGGACACAATTTTATTAGAAGGGGATCGGGTTTTCAGCTTTGGCACCCCAACACGTCTGTAGAACAAGAGCTTTCTTCCCTCTGCTTCTGCTTGGGCTTAGGGTTAAAGGGTTGAGGGTTTAGGGCTGAGGGTTTGGGGACATCATTTTCTTATTCGGGCTTAGGGTTTAGGCAGTGTTCAGGGAGGAGTTCAGGGCTCACGGGGTTCAGCGCCTTCCTCCCTAAGAATAATCCGCCCTACCGCCTTCCTCATAAAGGCCCCGAATATGGGGGATGGCGTGCGTTTGATTTGGGGGACGGGCTTGCCAACGCCAACTCTCCCGATCCCAGAGCCCCGAACCCTTACTTGTAGTTTGTCAGTAGACATTGAAGTAATTCAAAACGGAAACTGCTGGCAGGTAAAGGGCTTAGGGCTGAGGGAATGGAAAAGAAAATTTAATCCTAAACCCTAAACCCTTAAACCCTAACCCCTAAACCCTAAACCCTGAACCCTAAACCCTAAACCCTACACCCTTAACCCTAAACCCCTATGCCACCAAACCTTGGCGCTTACCAACTTCACCGCGGCCTTCAGGTGCATACAAAAGCATGAGAGTTGCAGTGACAGTGGCTTGGGTCGCACCTGATTTCTGGGTTGCTGTTAAGGAACTTAAATTGAGTCACCATAATGGGCTTAGGGTTTAGGGCTTAGGGTTTAGGGTTTACCATAATGGGTATATATATATAGGAAATAATAGGGTTTCCCTAATATAGTAACTTAGATTAAGTTCCTTAACAGCAACCCAGGATTTTTGTGTAACTTCTGTAGGAACTGTCAGGCGTGTCAGCTTTTTCAAAAGGTTTCTGGGAGGGCTACAGGAATCGGTTAGGTTTCCAGCACGTTTTGGGCTTCAGGCATAGTATCCCGAAATCTAAACACCTTGGAATTTGGCCCTCGGACAACGCATTTGAAGCATCACGGGGTCTTCATGTTAATGTCACCGTGGGGCTTTTAGCGCATGTAGCTTGTTTACTATGCTCGGCGGAAGCGCTTAAGATGTTGCTTCACGACCTCACCCAGGCAAAAACACAGGGCATGCGTTGACTTGGGTTTAGGGTTTAGGTGACCTTTCACAAGATGAATGAGAAGGTCCCTTTTCCAGGGGCCCTCATGTCAAAACGTGTTTATGAGTGTCGTCTGTAGGTCTTGATTCTTGGACTTCTTGATCCTTACAGCCACAGCCCTAGACCTTAGAATTTCCCCCTAGATTCTTGAAGGTTGAACCCCCACATGCTGAACTTTGCCGAAAGCCACAGATCTAAGGACCTAGCCATGGGCCACATTTAGGGGCCTCTACCGACTACCTGCTTCCTGATTATGGTCCCCCTTTTTATGTGAACTATAATCTAAACTCCTTAAAGGGGGTTATAGGGGACTGCTATAGGGCTGATCGAGGGGGATACTAGGAGTTTAGACCATGGCTCATGAAGGGCTTCACAGGGTATATACTAGGAATATAAGGACCCCAAGATTAAGGGCCAATGCCACGGACCCATAGTTCCAATCTCAGACGAACCCTAAACCCTATCCAGATACCCCCGAAACCTTCCCTTAATCCCCAAAGCAATGATCCATGGATATGTACAGGTACCCCAAAACCTTCCGTAAATCCCCAGAGCAAGGATCCATGGATAATTATCGACTCGGTGTTGGTCCTCGGAATGATGTTAGAGACGTGGATCTTCTTTGTGAAGCCTGGCATCATGGGTTCACGTGCTCAGGGCAGGGTCTAGGGTTTGATGCTTCGTTTTGGGGTTATAAGTTTAGGGTTTAGGGTTTAGGGTAGGTTCAGGGTTTGGTGGCTTTGAGGTTTAGGCTTGTCGAAGAACACTTCAAAATTGGTAGTTTCAGGTGGGTGCTTCCATCAAAGGCTCACTAACCCTAAACCCTAAGCACATAGTGCTTGTATAAGGTAGTGAGGTGTTACAAGGTTTATGTAGGGTCCTTATGAAGTACCCACCTGAGAGCCCGCAAGTGTTTAGAGGGCTTCGGTTCAGGGTTCAAGGTATTTAAGAAATAGGTTTCAGGGTGTAGGTTTCAGGGTTTAGTATTCAGGATTTAGGTTTCAGGGTTCAGGGTGTAGGGTTGAGGTTAAGGTTTAGGGCTTCATGGCCCCAACAGGTTCGGTAACTTATAAGTTTTTGGAAAAAGAGGTGGCCCCCCTGAATCCTGAACCCCAGACTAGAAGAACTTATGGGGGTTGCTCTGAAGGCCTTTGTAAAGAAGGGACCATGGGGAATATAATCCTAAACCCTAAACCCTACACCCTGGTCCTTCAAGGGGGATCTAACCAGAAAGGGACAGAAAGGGAACCTACCTCAGGGCCATTTTGGGGAAAGGTATTTTGAACAACTAACACATGTAATTACCCTAAACCCCCTAAACCCTTAACCCCAAACCCCACATCCCCAAACCCTATACCCTACACCCCAGTGGGGCTGCAGAATTGCCTTCGGAGCAGTCATCATAGTGGTCAATCCTGAACCCCGAGCCCTGCACTCTGCCTTAAGCTAGACCCAGATTTGTAGAGATTGTTTTTTTTTGGGGGGGGGGGGCCGGAAAAAAAGGGGGCGGGGGTGGGGGAGTGGGTAAGGTTCTTTATAGTAAGTTCACCTAGCTTCAAAAGGCGTGTTCTCCTTCCTGTATACATCACTAGGGGACTTACCATTCTAGCTATTCTAAGCCCTTAGCCCCAAAGTTTCAAACCAAAGGTCCTGAAGTGTCATGAAGCCCTGGGCCCTCAAGCCCAGGTCTAGTGTTTAGGGTTTAGCGATAGACTCCCTAAATGCCTTTTTTGTAAAATAATTGATGGCCAGAATGTCTGGCATAGAGTGCAGAAATTGTTCGACGGACCCCAGCCCAAACCTAAGATAAAACGCCGTAAATCCAGGCCTCAAACTCGAAAGCAAAGCCTCATCCCAAATCCAGACCTATGTCCAGAACCCTCAGTGCCAGTCTCTCCAGAACTGTAAGCCTAAACCTTGACCCTGGACCCCAAACCCTTAAGCACAGGTAAATACAAACGGTATAGAGAAGAAACACCACCAAGGACTTGCACAAGCCCGCTCAGAACTCCCAACCGGAACCCTATACAATTTGTATAAACGGCCGCGACTTAAGGATACTTCAGTTCGCAGATGTGGATTTCACGCTCATCGACCAATCCTCCCTGCGTTTGCTGAGGCACCTGGGAGTCGAAGGTTTAGGTTTCAGGGTTTAGGGTCGAGGGAAAGGGCTTGGAGAATCTTGGCGGATGTCGGACTTTGTGATCTGAAGTTAAGGGGTGTGAGTGCAAAGTAGAGATGTTGGGCAAGTGTTTACGGTTGAGGGTACAGTCGAAGCTCTCAAAAAGTCCAGCAGCTTCGTTCTCAGCACCCCAGCACATGAAACACGTCAAGATTCAGTACGCAAGGACGTCGGCCGTACGATTTGGGTCTCGGCATTCAGGGCTGGAGGTTTAGGGCTTTCGAGGTACAGGGTTCGGCGATTCATGTGTGGCTCGTGGGTAATGTAAAACCAGGAAGAGTTGTCTAGGCATTATAAGGACATTGCCCAATCATGTTAAATTTCGTGCCGGCCCCCGATAAAATCCATCGCAGGTGTCTTCATGCTCAGTTGTTGCCGTGCGAACTTCTAAGACAAAATCTGCAAAACTGCCAAGAAGTTTTGCACCAGCTCGCCGCCATTATCGCCCGACTATAGTTATTTTACATTCACGATTGGAGAGGCCGAAGTGCTTGTTGATCGCTTCATTGACTGACTGAAGTCTGTGAATCAGGATATTGCCCAATAGTGAGTGAACTGTAGTCTAAACTCCTTAAACCGGGCTATATGGGGGATTATATATGGGAGTATCATAGGGGCTAGTAAGGGGGATACTAGGAGTTTAGACTACAGCTCAAGTCGGGTTACAAGATCTTGTCTACTACAGGGCTAGTGCCTCACTAGCACAAGGCATAGTAGTTCCAGACCCTACTTGGAGGCTCATGGGATGTCGTAAGGACTCATAAGTGGGTTAAATGCGTGTGGGGTGTATGTTTGGGGTTATAATCCCGCTTAGGCTCCCTCTAACTAACCTTATATGGATAGCGCCTGTTATAAGTGGTATAAGCAGTAGTCAGTGCATCCCATGAACCTCCAAGAAAGCCGCCAACGGATGCAGCCCTAAAGCGCGACGGATAACTTGATATACCCAGAATCTCGACCCCACGGTGCAGGGCCTTTGGTCTAGGATTTAGGGTCTAGGAGTGATTTCAGGGTTTAGGGTCATCATACAGGGATGATGGAACAGAAAATGGAAGCGCGACTATAATGGAGAATCAAAAGGACAACGACATGGAAACCAGGGATTCATAGGGATAATGGGGTTTTGTCATAGAGTCATAGGGTTTTTTTGGCTACCACCAGCTTGAAAACGAGGACCCAGATAAGTGTCGTATGACTCTTATAGGGTACTCACCTTGGGTTGGGCATACCCAACTCCTCATGTTAAAGCTTCAAACTTTGCACTCCAAGCAAAGAGCAGTACCTCCTATTCTCTTCAGGGTTTTGGGGTGGGTTTAGGGTTCAGGGTTTAGGGGGTTTAGGGTTCAGGGTTTAGGGTGGGTTTAGGGTTTAGGGGGGGTTTAGGGTTTAGGGCTTAGGGTTTAGGGTTGGACCGCCGCTTAAATCCCAAACCGTGATGAAATCATCGCTCCTCCCCTCCCTACTATTAAGCGCACCCTGGCCACCACTAATATTCCCCCATAAGAAATGTCACATCTTCGGGGGACATTCAGTATGAGGGGTCGGGGATGTTAAATACTTACTAGTATGAACCCGAAAGCCTAAACCCTAAACCCTAGACTCTGCAATGCTTCAGGGTGCTACGCGTCTCGCGCGTTGCTCGCATCGTTCGCATCCTTCGCGCACTGCCCGAGCTGCTGATCCTGGTCAAGGCAGATTTCGTTTAAACCCTAAACCCTAACCTGGACCCCAAAAGTATGTAGAATAGTGGCCTTTTGGGCTATATTTGGGTTTAGGACGATTATTTTACATACTTTTGTGGGCTTAGGAATCCGTCATCCCTAAACCCTAGACCCTAAACCCTAAACCTTGAACCCTTAACCTTAGGCCCTAAGCCCTAAACCTTAAACCCTAATGCCCGAATGCTTGCCTAGAGCCTCCCGGTACCCATTAATAAGAGCTTTTAACTCCAAAATGTAGGGTATAAAGGCTACCTCGACCTCCAACATACCCATAATACAAGCTCTGAAGCCCACAAATAATGGGTATATGGGCCATTGTTGTGGGTATGTCGGAGGTAGAGGTAAACCCAGAATAAAAGCCTTTAACCCCTTAATAATGTGTATATCGGCCATGATTATGAACATTAGGGAGGTACAGGTAGCATGTTGGGCATTTGGGAGGTCCTGGTAGGGTTTATCGGTATATATCAAGATGTAGGGATTAGGGTTCAGGGTTTAGGGATTAGGGTTTAGGACTTAGGGATTAGGGTTTAGGGTGTAGGGTTTATGGTTTAGGGTTTAGGGTTGAGGGTAGAGATGAAGAGGGTTTCGCTCTTATGCCTTGTCCTCTCATGAGCTAAGATGGAACCACTGTTTTTTTTTGGTAGCCTTTTTGACCCTAGAGCTGTTTGTGGGGCCCTTTTGACCTTAAGCCCTGCACCCTAAACCCTGTGCCCGGGGCCGAGTTTTCCTGTGGTACCTTCTGGAACGCCCACAGCTTAGTATCCAGTTGTGACACGGCACCTTGATTACAGGGTGCGAACCCCTAGCCATGCATACCTGCTTCAATTTTAGGCCCGAGATCTACTGGGACTCACAGCCATAGCTATGCCTGGTCTTTCCTCATCGAAATGCAACACTTACCACAGAGGCACCACCCAAAACCCCAAAACCTTCAACCCTGATGCTTAAACTTTAATCCCTGAGATTCCAAAGCCTCAATCATGCTCAAAGCTGCCGAGAAAATCAGCTGAGGGTTTGAAGTTTAGGGCTTTAGGGTTTAGGGCTTTAGCGTTTAGGGCCTAGGGTAGGTGCCCTGCCTAGCAGGCACTGGGCGTCGCGACGCGGTCGGTGTTCTTCACCTTCTGTCCGAGGGCTCAGCGCTTTTATGTTTGGGACTTTAGGGCAAACTGGGGAAGGTGTACACACAATATACAGACTAGATGGGCCAAGAGCCCTAAACCCTATATAGAACCTAACCGTATGTGTAAGCCCTGAACCCTGATTTAATGCATGAGGCTTCCAGGATTTAGGGTCTAGAGAAATTCAAAATGCAGTGGCCCACCCCGTGCAAGAACTCTGACCAGGGTTTCCTTCACAATCTGTAGGTGCTTACAATCTTACTCTGACCAATAACGAGTGTAGACTTTTTAACTTATGGACCTTGTGCAGGTGTCCTATGGATACTGCCCCCACCCAGTAACAGTTGGATAACATTTAAAGTACATGTACAACTATATAGAGTCCTGAATCCTTGGGCCCATTATGAACTGTTACTGGTTGGGGGGAGCACCGAACACTGAACCCTAAACCTAGCAGCGTAGATGTGCGCATAAGGGCTCAGAATGGCTAGGCAATGAACCTTCGGAGACCTTTGCTTAGGGTGCTTGACGACGAGAAGTGATGACATCACAACTCTTGAGAGCTCCAGAGTAGTGCCTGTGTGTGCAACTGACATGGGGGTTTTCGGGGTGGTAGAGGAGTTTCAACATGTGTCCCAAAACTTGTGAGAGTTGCACGCGGAAGATACAGGATAGTGGGGTCCTCAGTCTTAATTTTTTTCACCCGGCCCTGACTAGTAGTGAAGCATCTGTGCAGAACACAGAGCATCTGCACAGGCAAGCCACATTGTGCGTGCTACATGTTACTTAGGCGGTAGGGAAGACCAGTGTGAACAATCAGTTGACATCTTGTAGCAAGCCAATCTGATGGACTGTCCTTCGTGCTTGGTACTATCCCTACCTAGCCCCTGAACCCTGCATCCCGTAATCATCCCAGTGTTCATTTCATGTTCTATTTTGTTTTCGTAGGATTTTGCATTAAGCCTTTATTCTATATCGCTGGTTTCTTTTTAGTCCAGTTCATTGAACCTATCTCCTTACTCAGCGTGCTGAACCCCGGACCCATGGCCTGGGTTGAAGCTTCAGTCTAGGGATCAGGCTTTCCAAATTTCCGACAGGGGAACATGAAGCTATGGGTGGTCAAAATTGAGCATTGTTTCCCTTTCTACTATCTGAAACCCCAACAAGGCATATGAGGCTATGTAGCTTTGTTTAGTATCCCAGTAAGGAGCAAGTAGCATTGAAAGGAAACGCGTAGTTCACCTCGGACCCAGCGTGCCGAGGCCCTTGACGGATATCTGTTCCAAGTTGAGAAAACATTATGGGCGAACTAGACCCTAATAGAAGAAAGCCCACTGAAGCTGCTGTATAATGGCTTCAAGACTCTGACCGATTCGATTCAAAGCAAACCCATTCCAATCCCCAACGGCGCAAGCTTGTTGTCACATCCAAGGTCTACTGCAGGGGGCTGAGCATGAACGCTCTGTTGTCCTTTCGGTGGCTGCAAGCTAATCATGAAGCTGGAGACCGAATGCATGTGAGTCTGCTCAAGGGAGCAGGTCTTAATTATTGGTTTTCGTTCTTACCCTAAGCCCAAAGCAGCACACTGCTAGTGTTTGCCAGTTTGATATGGCTGTTTAAGGCGCGTAAGGAATACCGCTATGTGTGATTGCGCTCGGCCTTATCATGGAGCTCCCCTCCAGGTTATTGACCATCGTCTCACTTATCTGGGGTACCTGAAGACCACAATTGGTTGTCTAGGCTCCACCATATGCACTTTCTCCACGTTTGTGTTCTAGGTTCCGTGTACCAAAACTAGCTTATACTAGAAGAGGAAGAGGTTGTCATATTCCTAGCCCACAGAAGATCCTACTTACATGTTGGCGGCTGTTGTTGAAGACTTGTTCTTGGAGATGCGTTGCGGGCCTCTTCACTGGGGCACACTCATACGGAGCTAATTCCTGAACCCCATATCCAGTTCGTTGTCGCAGATGGTGCCCCCTAGTTTGGGATTCCGCATATACGATTTCAAAACTCCCAAGGAAGTCTTAGGCCCTAAGCCCCGTGAGTGCTCCTCCCTTTCAAACCCCTAAAAATCCCAAAGCCTGTCAAGGGACTGCCCCAGGGGGGAAGCACTTTTGCAAACAACATTTGTCCTTCAATTACTTGGTGGGGGGTTAGGGGGCATAAGGGGTTTATGCTGTATGAGTATTCCTTTATTACCTACTAACCACCAGCTAGATAAGCCTAAACCCTAAGCCCTAACCCAGTAAGATTATGAAGCAAGGCTTTGAGACCTTGAACATGACAACATGAATTGAAGAGCCATCTGAACGGGTCTAGTAGAATTGCGTTCCCATAGTTTGATGAGTGGTCTCTCAAGATACGGGGCCCTTGGGCACCCCAGGGATATGTAGCATTAGACGGCTTTAGGTATTGTTTGAGGCTTTCGGGGGCAGGGCCCTAAGCACTAGACCCTAAAGCCTAGTTCAAGGCTCTAGCTCTAGGTGGCAGAGCTACCCCTCGAAATTTGCACGGGAGCCATGTTGCGAAATTCCCGTATGCAATCAGACGACAAATGCCAGCCGACCCTATACATCGCCCCGTAGTACCTCGCATGAAGTCTCAGAAATCCTTCCTGGAGATGTCTGAAAGATCAATTCTAAAGACTTGCTCATTTTAATCCCCATGGTTTGGGGTTAAAGGTTTAGGGCCTAAGGTTTAGGATATGAGGTTCAGGGGCTAGGTTTGGGGATCCCCAAAAAGCACAGCTAAAGACAATTTTCGGGAGGGTTCAGTTTCAGTGTAGGCAGAGCAGCTTACATCTGCCTTGAACCCTACCTAAACCCAACCCTAAACCCAACCCTAAACCCTAAACCCGAAATCCGGAGCAGCACGAAGCCGAGGCTGCTGGTCATTTACCTCTTTGCGCTGGCGTGCTTTCTCATCGGAAAGGAAGGGCTCCAGAGAGTTTACGGGTTTAGGGTTTAGGGTCTACCTGAACCCCCAAAGTATGTAGAATAATGGTCTTTTGGGCTATGTCTAGAGGTTTTGGGCCATTATTTTACCTACTTTTGGAGGTTTAGGTAGAGCTTAGGCTGCGGGGTTTCAGATTCAGGGTGGGGATCCCAGGCCCCAGGGAATCAGAGGCTCAGGGTCGAGACTTTTGGTGGGGTTTAGGGGTTTAGGGGTTTAGGGGTTTAGGGTTTAGGGTTTAGGGGGATAGGGGGTTGGTTTTACAGGGCTTGGGACTTGAGGCTTAGTGTCTCGGGCTCCGGGCGACGGGCTTTAGCCACCCGATGCCATACATGCTACTTTTTAGGGTTTGGGGCTTACGGTTCCTAAACCCTAAACTCTAAACCCTAAACCGGGCTTAGGGAACAAGTGGTTGTTTGTCTTTTGGACTAAAGACTATCCCAAAGCTTGTCATGTGGTTTTGTGCAGTGTAAGGTTTAGGGTTTTAGGGTTCAGGGTTTAGGGTTGAGGGGTTGGGGTATAAGCTTGAAATATGGCCCATCTTCTCCCTTCACAAAACCTATCGTGTTGAGCAACCCCCCAAATCTCCCAAGCCCCTATGTAAATCCTAAGCCCTGTTACCCTAGTTATAGGGAGCGTGACCGTACTTCTTACCATGCATAAAGTTTCAGATGTTGTCTCTACTTCAGACCTAAGCCCCAAACCCTAAAACCTAAAACCCTAAATCCCAACGAAACGAAGGAGACTCCTTCTGGGGAAAAGTACTTCAGCACGTTGGGCCGTTCAATGCTGCTCTTCTTGACTTCAATGGTTCGAGGCTTGATGGTGGGAGTATTGCCTACTGCACCCCAAAATACTCGCCCGGGGTTCCCCCTCAGTTAGGCTAAATGATTCATCACCCCTAAGAAACCGTAATTGAAGGGGAACCTTGGGGGTAGTATTGGGGAGCTAGTCGGGGAACCGGGGGCCATGATAAATGGGTTTAGGGCTTGAGGGTTGGAGCAGTGTGTTCCCACGGTTTAGGGTTTAGGGTTTAGGTGTTCTGTTCTGTGGGTTCCCCGGTCCTTGAGTGGAAATGGAACGTTGTTAAAGGCCTGTTTCGTTCTGGGTAGATTCTACAGTGACATCCAGGATACCCTACAAAAGCAGCCCTACCCAACTGAGTTGGAGCCTAAGCCCTAAACTCTAAATCCCAAACCCTGTAGACCTTAAGCCCCAAACCATTAACCTTACGCCCTAACCCAGAAGACTTAGGGGCCCTTCCCGGGTGACTGGCCGCTCCAGACAAACGAGATGTGTCGCAAGCAACTGCGCTAGGGTTCATGAAGCCCTAAACCCTAAGCCCTCATGCAACCCCTGAGGCCTAGAGTTTTTTTTCTTCGTACATCTTACCTTTCTCCTCCCCTTTCAGAGGAAATGAACGAGGTCCGAAGCCCAGTTGAAAGTTATTCGCCAGGTTCCATGGATAGACCTCGAGCTATGTGATTGTTGTACTACGTTCGTCAACCCTCTCACACTGGTACCCCGCAGTCGCTTTTGTGTTTGACGGCTTTCTGTTGCAGGGAGGGATCGAACCCTGACATCTTCAGCCCCTACATTTTGTTCACCTTCGTCTTTAATTAGAGGTTAAACATAAACACAATAATGGAAGATGAAATGGACACTGGGCTTATGTAGTGGGTTATGTAATGAAGTAGGGGCCTGAAGAACTACCAGTATCATGTTTTGAGGTTTACTTGAGGTACCCAATAAGCGGTTTAGGGGTGAGGGTTTAGGGTTTAGGGTGAATAGCCATAAATGGAATCTTGGACCAGAATGTCGGTTCTTATTTGGCTTCTACATTCACCCAGGCTATCACAATCATCACTTGGGTCCAGAAAAGGGGTAGGTTAGGTTTGAAAAAATCAAATATTCTTACTACCCTTAATTCTTATATTATAGTCCCTACCAAGCCATAAGAAATTGAATTCTATGGGGCCCCAAACCTACCCTATAAAACTCTAAACCGGAGACTTAGGTTCACCCTGTTCTTCTACGGACTCTTTGGGTTCGAGCTGCCCATGATTGCTGATGCTGCGTTTGTGCCCTGGCAGGGTTGGCAGATAGTCTCGCTCCGGAACACCCTAAACCCGAACACCTAAACCCTAAAATCCTGAAAACCTGAAACACTAAAACCCTAAAACCGTAAGCCCCAAGTACCTAAAAGCTAACAGTCAGGGCATGCGTATTTGGAGACTCACCAGAAAACCTTAGTCAACACAAGCAAACATGGGGGCTTCGCAAAAGTAGGCTCACCCGGGGTTTATATAAGGGCCATCTAGGGTTTAGGGTTTGTTCATGGAAACGATAATATCACGCAAAACAACCTGAGAAGAGGTCTTCTCCGACTCCCTTGTCTTGCGGAGGGCTTCCGCGAAGCGTATCTGTTGATCATGGGAGCCACCTGTCCCTCTGCAGTCCTCCTCTCGCTTCGAAATAGAAGGCCCGGACTATGCCAACTGCGCAATGTGTTTAGCCTTTGCATCGCGCGCTCCCTTGCTGGGTCGGTAGACCCGTAAAAGCCTCAAAATGTTCATTGTAAGAGCAACCAGGAAAAGGAGGTCTACATAATCTCCTTCCCCATATTAAGCCACCCCAGCCCCTTAACAGTCAAAACTCATACCACCATGGGGATTTTGATGTTTATGGCGGCTTTCAAACAAACCCTTCAGTATGTGCGCATGTGTCAGTGCGAGCGAACCAGGCGTGTCCACAGGAGTTCTACCCTGAGAACTGGAAGCGCTCTCAGTCTAGATAACACCATGATGAGAAGTGAAAGCCCTGGAACCTAAAGGTTTAGGGTTTATGGGTACCCTTTAGGAGGACCCCCCACCCTGTAATAGTGACTATAGGGGATAATACCACAGTAGGGATTGTATTAGGGTCCTCTGATATTCCTCTTACACCACTGTTACAGGGTGGGGGGTCCTCCTAAGGCACTCTAAATGATTCTCGAGAAGTGGCGCCCTAAATAGAAGGCCATAACTTCATATCCCCATAACCCGCCTCCCCTGAACCTACTTTCCTCGTGGTCAGTAGCGAATGAACCAATAGACCGGAAAGAAAACGGACACTACCAGATTATTTCGGAACATATTAGAGGCCCCTCTCTCCCTCTCTCTCTCTCTCTCTCTCTCTCTCTCTCTCTGTCTCTCTGTCACTTTCTCTCTCTCTCTCTCTCTCTCTCTCTCTCTATGTATATATATATGTATACAAATATTTATATGCACGCCCAACCTCAAGTCCCCCAAAACCCTCTCTCCATGTATGTATATATATGTACACACACTCAACTTCAAGTTTCCCAATACCCTGGAAACCGTTAATACCGTTGAAAGCTTGGGGTTTAGGCGTACTGCTCAAATCATGAACCAAGCTCCAGCCCCACCCGAATCCCAGACGTACATCCCAAACCTGAAAACCCCAAGACCTAAACCCTGAACCCTAAACCCCTAAACCCCACAAACCTCTGAACCCTAAACCCCTGCACCCTAAACCTTAAACCCTAAATCCGTAAACTGTTGATAAGAATGACAACCTGGCCTTGGGGATTGTCTTCTGCGTCTACCTCATCTGCGCGCCATTGACTGCAGGGACCCAAGGGGGTGCGGGGTTTAGAGTTTAGGGTTTAGGATTTAGGGTTTAGGGGTGTAAGGAGCAGCGTATTTCGGGCTCTATATCGGGGATCCCGCTATTCATGGAAGACTACCGTAAATACATACATATATCCACACCCTAAACCGTAAACCCTATTGTGTGACTGCACATACACATATTTTATATTACTGGAATCCACATATCAGGGTTGCTGAATTCAATTGGTCACTCTTGTGCTGGCCTGGAAGAAGGATCCTGGAACTGTGCAGGTGATAGGGCCCGTATAGGGTTTAGGGTTGAAGGGTTTCAGGGTTTGGGATTTAGATTTAGGGTGTAGGATTTAGGGTTTAGGGTAGTGCTATGAGTGGACACGCTTTCGGGTTTAAGGTTTAGGGCGCAGAAGAGGGCTCAAGCTTTAGGTGGAGAACATATTGTTGGCGCGATCGGAGATGCGTGGAGAGACCCCTAAACCCTGGGCCTTATGCTGATGCAACGACCCTAGTCTCAGGGACCTTGGAGTTAAGCAATCTTCCACACCCACCCCTTCAAAAGCACACCAGTACTCCCCATCATGATTACCCGAAACCCTAAGCCCTGTGAGGTCCCTCGAATCTTTTCAGCACCAGGGTCTCTGAAGATATTCCAACTTTTCTTTAGAGCTTAGGGTGGAGGATTTCGAGCAGTGGGAGAGTGGACGCCCATAGTTTTGTAACTGATAATCCTTAAACCCCAAACCCGAAACCCTAATCCTTAAACCCTAAACCTTGATAATCCCTACTGGATCCCCTGCAATAGTCCTTATACTCCCTTGGCACCCTGCCTTATAAGCATCAGTAAGTCAGCCATTGCCCGTAAACGCCAAACCATTAACAATATATGCTTTAAGGACACTAATAGTCGGGTTTTAGGGCCCAGATACCATTAATATTCTTGTATTTGAGCCCTAAAACCCCATTATTTGAGTCCTTGGACCCTCAGGGTGCTTTAGGGTTTAGGGTAGCAGCTTTCATTTTCTTCTTTACGCTCAGATGATGAATCTTCTCGTGGCTGTGCTCGTGGAGGCGCTAACATATGTGTAGGGTTCAGAGTTCTGGTGCCAAGGTTCACTTTTCAGGGTTTGACGTTTTAGGCTGAAGGTTTAGGGTTTTATAAGGGAAATACGGGATTCTTGGTAGGAATCATGTAGGGATGTTTTACCAAGCTCCCAAATCATGGCTTTCTTCCTCGTCATGCGGTGCCTCTAGTAATGTTTGTGGGCTTTTTCGGGGGACAGCGGGGCTAAGAAGGGTATGTGTTTCATGAAATCGTCGTGTGTATTGCAGCAGCTGCAGATGACGCACGCCATGTATTAAGCACAAACTCAAACTCCAGCAGCCGCGCGGATGTTTCAAACATGCGCGCCTAACCTTCCCGTACACTGCTGAGGAATCATGAAACTTGTAGGTGACAAAAAGATTTGTCCATCAGTTGTATATACCAAACGGCAAGACCATGCTTTATGGAAGCCCCTACGTAGTCCCACCAAAGCATGATTGTTCCTAAACCCCAAACCCTAAACCCTAAAGCTTTCTTTTCATTCCTTGAGTCCTTAGTGACATTCAACAAGCATTTGCAGGGCGAAATGAGGGTTTAGGGTTTAGGGTTTAGGGTTGGTTGTAGCCCAGAGGTTCCCGCAACTTCCTTTCTCCAAGCCTTGCTGGGGCTGGTGGTTTGGCGCATGGTAGTTCCTTACTAGCTCATATAGCTCACGTTACCAACGCTGGGTGGGATCCTGCTACACCCTAAACCCTAAACCTGCGCATTTCGACATGGTTTTGGTTCTACATCTCATGTCGAAGGAGCCAGAGATCAACCTCTAGCGGGTGACCAAGCGCAAATAGCAGTTTCCACAAATCCCAGTATAGACCCTAAAATGCCATAATTCGTATTCTTGGGACCCCAAAAGGGAAACCCTAAACCCTCTTTATCCCCTGCAAATCTTAAGCAACCCCTAATGTCGGGAAACCCCAAATCTCCTCGGAGGTGGTGGGTGTCCTTGCAACGGCAGAGCAAGAAATGGTCACCAACAAGCTTCTAGACCACTCTTAGGGTTTAAGGTTTAGGGTTTCAACTTTCACTCTGAACCCCAAACCCTCAACCGCCCTATTACGCTTTGACTTGCAATGAGCGATCTGTCCGCAGCAACGGCCAACAAATTTGAGTATGAAGATCGGATGCTTCGTACCACTTGTCAGCTTTCTGACAAGACCATTTAGGTTTCAGGGTTTAGGGTTAGGTTTTTGGATTTAGGATGTTGGGTTTAGGGTGTCGAGTTGTTGTAAGCTCTTTCGAGTTCTGGACTGTGTGGCGTTAGCGCGCAAAGTGCTTCTTGGGCGAAATGTTGCGTGGAGCTTTGTGTTCAAACGGTTCCTGTGCCTGAATTGGGATGGAGTAGTAAGACGTTTGGCTTCACAGTGTTCAGTCTGCGAAACTCACTGTTTAAAAGAAGCTTTAGGGGTTTATGGTGGTTCGTTTAGAGTTTATAGGGAGCACAGCAACAAACATGATTTCCTGAAGAAGGTGTTTCTGCTGGCAGTTACAGAGATACCCGAAACCCAAAAGTATCATATCCCAATGACTGGCTTAAATTGCACATATCCCTACACACCCCTACATAAACCCTAAACCCGAAACCCTAAACCCTAAACCGTGTGAACAAAAACGTGTCCATGGGGCACTGTCAGAACAACGCGGTTTGTTCTCAATCTGCCCACCCTGTGGTCATGACCCAGGATCCTCAAACACAATGTGTTTCGGTTTGGGGCTGGTTGTCAAAATTATGGTCCCTTTTTGGGTACCCGTTTAGGTCCCTATAATGGAGAATCAAATGGAAAAGAAAATGGAAAATGAAATGGAAACTGGGATTATATAGGGTTTTTTGGGTAGTATTTTATTTGGGGATACTATGGTACCCATTATAGAGTAAGATTCCTTCCCTTTTTTTGGGGTATAGTATTTTATATGAGGAATAGAATCTTACTAGGTTCAACCACAAAAAAAACAATTACTTAATGTAACCCGAATAGAACCCCAATATATACCCTATTACAATATAGTAGTTTCCATTTTCTTTTCCATTATCCCTATATTGCTAGGTTCAACCACCAAAAAAACACTACTCATGTGTTTCGGTTTGGGGCTTCAGCGGCTCCAGGTCGCCTAGGGTTTAGAGTCTCGGCTTAGGGTTTACCTGGACCCCAAAAGTAGGTAAAATAATAGCCCAAAAGCCCTAACAACAGCCCAAAGGCCATTATTCTACATACTTTTAAGGTTCAGGTAGGGCTTCCCCTAGCTAGACACCCCTCCCCCCAAAAAACCTCGTAGCATGAAGAATTTCAGATCAAGGCAAAAGGGGGGGCACACCGTCTGCTTCGAGGTAGGTAGCTAGGAAGGGAAGTGAGTGGTTGTCAAAATTATGGTCCCTTTTTGGGTCCCTATTATAATATGGCCTCTAATATTTAGGGTACCCAAAAAAGGGACCATAAATTTGACAACCACCCAAGTAGTTCAATTCCTGAAAGTTATGAGGGTCAGCAGGATGGGTTTCGCATGTAGTTCACAGGGTTATACACCGAATGAAGAGAGACACAAACCCTAAACTGGGTTGCTGTTAAGGAACTTAAATTCAGTTACTATATTGGGGAAACCCTATTATTTACTATATGTACCCATTATGGTAACTTAATTTAAGTTCCTTATTAGCAACCTTTAAACCTTACTCCCAACCCTTAGCTCTAAATGTCTCTGCGCGATCGGCGAAGACCACCTCGGAAGCCATAGCCCCTGCAGGAATCTCTGAATCAGGGTCCCCTACACTGTACTGTCCTTAGGAATTACCTGGACCCCCAAAGTATGTAGAATAATTGCCTTTTGAGCTATATTTCTTGGTTTTGGGCTATTATTCTACCTACTCTTGGGGTCCAGGTAGTTTTTAGTACAGTATAACCATAAGGAAACTTTAACACTACTATTCTTTATTATAGGTCTAAGGAAACTACAGTACATTGCCTGGAAACTGTAGACTCCTCACTGCGACCGCAAAGGATTCATGACATTAAGAAGCACCCATGGTTTGGGGCCTCCTGCGCCTGACAGTTGAGGTACGAGCAGGATCAGATGACGCTTGCCCTTACAGAGCTCGATGAAAACGGTGATGAGTTTATTACCGTGGAGGAGTTCCGTGGCAGCAAGGGAACCCCACAGCGGCCAACAGGCGAGTAGGACAATTTTGACCCTAAAGACTCAACTGTTCAGGGCTGAGAGTCAGAACGCTTTCATTGGATTATAGATTACCATGGTTCCTTGCAAGGTCCTTATTCCAATTAAAGCACATCGAAGATGGTCAGACTGTTGAGCGCTAAACTTTGCACTTCATGAAGCGGTTAAGGACGTAGCGTTTGATTGATATATCCTGCCATGCCTTTCTGTCATTACAGCTCATTGCATCCTTGAACAAGAATTCGCATCCTCATCAGCGACCACCATAGAAGGCCCCAATTTGGGGTTGTCGTCATCCATATAGACAAGGGTCCGTCCAGGGCGGCTGCGTCAGGGGGGGTGGAAGTCTTGTGTCTGGTTCTGCTAAGAAAGAGGTTTTTGAAAGGCTCATCTTACTACTTAGAGAGGCTCAGGGTTCTCAGTAAGAAGGTTTTACAGGCAGTTATAAGCAGGCCCGCGCCAGCTAGGGGACTTGTGACCCCATTCACAAGCTACTTACTAAGTCCCCTGAGCCTGCCAGCAAGGCTCGCAGTCTACATATTCAAGGAACCCTAAACCCCCAAACCGCGAACCAGGAAAAAGCTCCCCTACGCTTCATCAAGGAAACTTTGCATTTTGCATGGCCTAGAATCCTGGAAGTTCTGAAGTTCCCAAGTCCTACTATTGATGCTAGGGGTCCTGCATGGCCTTACTGCACGAAAATCTCACAATTCCCAAGGTATAAGTATTGGGTTACCCTAAACCCTAAACCCTAAACCCTAAACCCCAAACCCTAAACCCTAAACCCTAAACCCTAAACTTTTGATAAGCAGCCCTGGCCGACCTAAGTTGATGCAGGTTTTTTTCATGAGCAGTAGGGCATCCCTACGTCTTGCACAGCGTCCAAGAACCTTTCCGTGCTTACAATGGCTTTCATGTGAGCCATAGTCTAAACTCCTTAAAGGAGGATTTATAGGGGATTATATAGGGGACTATTATAGGGATGATTAAGGGGGATACTAGGAGTTTAGACAATGGCTCATGTTGCTCCTTGCTGTTGTTGTGGATATCCCCCACAGTCCAAAGCAACAGATGGGATACGGGGCTAATCCTGGGGTCCCTCAAAATTCCTCCTTTCCCAGACATTTGGGAAGATCTCGAAACTAGAACCCCCCCAATATGGTTCGCTATGCGCTATACTGGTGTTGGGTGATCTCTAGGAAGCTTCTGGGGGATCTACTTCCTAAATCCTTGCAGGGGTCTGGGTTTCAGAAACACTGAAGCTGCAGGGGGTGTATGCTGTAGACTCTTGGAGCCCAGCTGAAAGACTGTCAAATAGAATCCAGAAACTGCTCCTATGTCTATAGTTCATTCTAGGATACAAATGGTCCAACATTGGAGGATTTCCATTGTAGATGCATTTCACCTATGGTTGGAGGACGTACCATTAGCTAATGGCAAGCTTACCCATTGTCGTGCCGTTGTGGGTCCCAAAGTCCCAAAAATATTGCGGCCTCACTATTTACGGCAATCACCCACAGATGCCGTAAGAATTTGACAGCTCTCCTACACCCGAAGCCCTAGACCATAATCCATAAGCCCTGAACCCTAAACCCTGAACCATGTCGGCTGCAAGGTTTGGCAAGCTCATGGACAAGAACTGGGTTGAAAACAATTCATTATGATGAAGAGTAGGTTTACCCAGGGATCACGAAGGGCTTGGGGATTAGGGCTTAGGGTTCACGATTTGCGATTTAGGGTTTAGGCTTATATACCAAGGGACCATTGCGAGTGCATATTGGAGTCACGCTGGCAGTTTAGCATAATGTCCCTAATATATTCTCTAACAAGGCCCATAGCCATGAACTACATAAGAGAATATTGACTGGAGCCCTTATGGCCATGGGAGTTTGGGGATACTTATCAGCTTCTCTGACCCCTTATTTTAATAGACTTCCACTTCTTCTTGCATAATGGGACCTACTCATGAAGAATTTTGGGGTTCTTCAAAATACTACCCAGATGCGAATGGCGTACCGCTGGGAACCTTTAGGGTATAAAAGGAATAGGGCTTAGGACTTTAGGGTTTAGGGGTTTAGGGTTTTAGGGTTTTAGGGTTTTAGGGCTTAAGGGTTTAGGGTTTAAGGGTTTAAAGGGTTTACGGGTTTAGGGGATTACAGGGGTCCGCAGTTGTGATTGCAGAGGGGTTGGTTTGAGCATCCTTCGCAACTTCGGAAACGGAGCGGACCTTGAGAATAGGAAGCTCTGGTAGGTATTATTTGGGTGCTGCCTCCACTCTGTAACAGTTGGATAAGTTATCCCGGATAGCATTTAAAAATTATAATCTAACATGACATAACTGTATAGGACAATATTTTTTTATAGATATAATGTACTATAACTATATCTACTTAGTATTTAAGTACGTAGCCCCACAGCCCGCCAATCATCTTGAGCGGCAGACTTCGGTGTTGTGGGTTCGGCGGCATTTTGCCCATGACGTTCGCGACCGCCGCATGGGATTGGATATGAGCTATAGACTGACCTCCTTTAAGGGGGTTTTATAGGGGGTTATATAGGGGACGACTATAAGGCTTATTAAGGGGGATACTAGGAGTTTAGACTACAGGTGATATGTTTTTAAGGGTTTAGGGTTTAGGGTTACAGACATGCTGTACTGCCGAAATCACTTGTGATCACTGGCTCATGCAGGAGCATTTTGTTCTTCCCGAGAGAGAGAGAGAGATAGAGATAGCACAGGTAGAAGTTAAGAAGTTGCTTCCTGGCCGACTGCATGATCTGGGGAGAAAAGCTTTTTAATATGCCAGTAGTAACCCTTTGCCCCTTTTTGTTTTGGGGTCTCCTTATTAAAGCTGACGGTTAGAAGAAAAAGGTACCCTTAGTACTAAGGGGTTGCTGTAGACCCTAGTATCATGATTCTACATAATCCCTACCTGTAACCCCAATAACCTACAGTTTCATGGGTTATACCTACTAATTAAGGGGTACTTACTACTAAACCGTAGGTTATTGGAGCCACAGGTAAGCCTTGGGTACTGCCCCCACTCAGTAACAGTCGGATACTAAGTATAATATGGTTATATATAGCCCTTAATAGGACCCCTAATATAGACTGTTGCTGGGTGGGGGCAGTACCCAAAGTAAGCCCTGCAACAATGGCCACCATTTTTTCTAGGGCTTGGGGTAGTGGGGTACTGATGGTCCAACTCTGTGACTCCAACTGTAAGCCCTAAACCCTAAGACCTATGAGCCATAGGGTTTAGGGTTTAGGGTTTTGGGTTTTGGGTTAGCCCTATAGACCCTAGACCTTCAATCCTAGACCCTAAGCCCTCAGCCATAAGCACTAAAACCCTGGAGGAGAAATGCTCTCCTTGCCATGCGTGAGCTGGGGGTCGATATTCTCGCAGCATGGTTTGAAAGTCGTTTAGGGTTCAAAGGTTTTTGGTTTAGATGTTTAAATGTTTAGGGCTTTGGGTTTTTGATTTTATTTGGGGGATCCTATAGGCCCCAATATAGTGGAGGATTCTATCCTCCTTCTGGGCATGGGACTTTATCAGAAGGTTACCATGAACCCTCAACTGTAAACCCCTGATGTGTGAATAGTGTTTAACTTGGGGATACTCTAGGGATGCATCGCAGGCTTATGGTAGGGTTTGGGTTTATGGTTTCAAAATGGGGTACCATTGAAGCCGCATGGGGTTTGGGGTTCAGGGTTCAGAGGTTACGTTTCGGGTTTCTCAACAATTAGGCTACTCTGCGTAAAAGATCAGGGGGTTATGAGGTGCGGTGCGGAGTTTTACAGTTTAGTGATTCGTGTGTAGAGACCGGAGTGTTTTACAAGGTGGGTACGTGCCCGTAGCGACCGTTTACAAGGGTTCTTGGGATAGCGGCATGTATGGTTAGGGATCTAAGGTTATACCGTGGGACCGTACGTATAGATGTAGGGCACCGTTTTGGGGTTTGGGGCTTATCCCTAAGCCACAAACTTTTTGAGGATC
Source organism: Symbiodinium pilosum (assembly GCA_905231905.1). Classification (NCBI taxonomy): domain Eukaryota; class Dinophyceae; order Suessiales; family Symbiodiniaceae; genus Symbiodinium; species Symbiodinium pilosum. The sequence continues at coordinate 79,327 of CAJNIZ010000647.1, read as the reverse complement.
TGCCTTTTGGCAAATGGACTGGATACTCAGGAAGGAACTACATGCAATTCATGGGCAAAATCATGCGTCATCCTCTGTCTACTATACTACCCCAATTCCTAGTGCGTTGGGTTTAGGTATTCATGTGGGGTCATGGAAGGTTTGGTTCATCAACCGTACGAGCCTCTAAGTTTTGGACGTTCATGGGACTCAGTAACGATTGCGTACAACCTTACTTGTACTCCCACGGCCCCAACTGGCCACACATTCCAAAATCTAGATACATGTCTCGTATTGGGCTTAGTTACAAATAATTCCTAAGCCTCATGCACCTCCAAATTATAGTGGAGGCCCCAATATGGACGCAAATATAAGATAATCCTGATTATAGGGACCAAAAAGGACCCTGGGAACGAAAGGTTAAGCTTTAAGATGTTGCGTTCAGGGCCTGTTTGCGCGGAGGGTTGATGCCGGGTGTTCTGCTATCAATGGGTTTAGTTGCGCATTTGATGTCTTTGGGGTTCCTTTACCTTGGGGGAGTCTTTAGGGTTTAGGGTTTTGGGGTAGGGGTTTAGCGTCCAGGGCTTCGGGGGTCAGGGCTTCAGGGATTCAGGGCTTGGGGTTTGTGGTTGACGCATGGTATGGATCTTGCTTTCATTAGCCATTTCATTGGCCTTTGCTTCGTCAGTAATGAGATGTATGGAGACGTGCAGAGTTTGGTTCTTTGTATATGAGTTTATACATTGTGGCCCTTGTTTGGCTCACGAATATAGGAGTGTAAGAAAATCACCTAGAATCCCAAGTATCGACCCAGGGTCCCTGCGGCCCTATTTTGGAGACAAAAGTCCCATGGGTTCAGATTGAAGCCGGAGATGCGCACCTTGCGTGCAACGGTGCAGGGCTTGGGGTGTAGGGTTTTGGTTTACCCTAAGGCTCAAAATAGTTCAAAAGCCTTATATAGTATGGTCTTTGGGCCCAAAAGCCTTATATTATGAGTCCTCAGAGCCTAAGGGTTAGGGTTTGGGGCAGCATTGTTTTGATGCGCACCTCGAGTGCGGAATTGTGACCGCGATTTGACCGGCACTTGCGTGATCTTCGTTCCAAACCTCCAAGGTTGTTCGCCTTGTACGCCTAAGCCCTAAACCCTACTAGATCCTAAATGAGCTATAGACTAAACTCCTTAACAAGGGTTCTATTGGGGATTATATCGAGTGTGCATTGTAGGGGTGATCTAAGGGGGATACTAGGAGTTTGGACTATAGCTCAGATGGGTTTAGGGTTCAATTAGGTTTGATATATGGCCATCCAGAGGCCAGCATTTCCGATGCAAATATGCTGGCACCACTGGACTCTGCCCGCACGCTTGCATGTCCGTGGTCCCAGCCTGAAACCCTGGAGCCTGAAACCCTGGGCCCTGAACCCTTAACCCTGAGCCTCTGAGCCCTAAACCCACCCTAAATTATTCTAGGCACGGCCGTCTGCCAAGCGGTCCCAGCGCTTGGAATTTCTCATGTCCGGGCTGGGCTGTCTACCTCGGCATAAGGCGGTCGTGGAGGTTCATGGTCTAAGCAACGGCTTCTAGTTCGGGCTAGACGCAACAGTGGTTCCTTACTGCAGAAGCCGGAACAGTTGCCAACAGGGCTTAGGATGAACCAGATGGATGAGAATATGGAAAACGAAGTGGAACCTGGGATTAATTTGGGAGTTTCTGCGGGTGCGAAGCCTGAATACGTACGTACCAAGATTTTTTCCTCGATCGTGCAACGTTAGGCTCCTACATGCTCCTACATCAGCGATGTTCCCTAATCCCTAGTACCCTGAACCCTAAATCCGAAACCCTACACCGCCATCCAGGCAGTCATTGAAGCGCCCGAACTCATATTTGGACAGTCCCGCCCTCAGTGGTCTGAGTGCGCAGCCGGTCGGCTTTACCCTCTTGAAATGGGTAACATGGGGCTTAGAGTTTAGGGTTTAGGGTTCCCGGTTGGGGTCTAAACTCCTGAAGGTGTTCTATACAGTGGATTATAGAGGGGACCATTACATTAAGGGGGATACTCGGAGTTAGCTCACATGAAGGGGGGGTCTGATAGTCTCGTGGGTTGGCCTCTGGGAAATTCAAATATTTTCCTTTATTCCTTTTAAAAGGATCCTATATACTAGAGGAAGAGAGGAAGGACACAGATGTGTGAGGGCTGTAGCGTGCCAGTTTCAGATCAACGCGGTTTGAGGTTTAGGGTTGGAGCTCTCGACTATCCGAAGGACTTGTCCAAGCAAGATTTCTTGGATTTGCGTAGGCGGACGGGGTCACGAGCCCGTACTCCCATGGAAGTCATGGAATTTCGTTGTTGCTTGGCGTGGCTGACCTTCCGCCCACCACCGGGAGGGTGGGGGGAGAGTCCAGGGTTCCGGGTGGTCAAGGGGGAGTAATGTTATATTGGGGTTATATAGGGGTTATATTGGGAATAATGGAAAAGAACATGGAAACTACTATAATAATTAGAGGGGGGTTTTAAGAAGGTCCCCAAGGCCTTGAGGCTGGACCAGCCTCGGCAACTGTAATTCTATTTCGTGGATAAGATCATTCTAACCCGAATGTATCCCAGTCTAATTCATTAGAAGCTCCAGGGTCCCTAAAATTATACTTCAGGGCCAGTACACCTGGGCACCCACAACTCTCCATCTAAGAATTTCAGGACCCTAAACCCTAAATCGTTTGATTCGAAAGCTCCAGGATCCTTATGGGCCCCTCGGCCGTTGTCTTAACGACACCCCATACCCCCCCTAAGCCTTTGAAGCTTTAAGATCCTGTCCCCCAATCCCTAAAGACACCCTAAGCCCTAAACCCTGAACCCCTTTAAAGCCCTAACACCCCATAGTCCTCCAAACCTTTGACGAAGCCTCAAGCCCGAAATTTCTCCAAGACACCTTCCACCTCTGAGTCCTCAACCCTAAACGGTTTAGGGTCAGGGTTTAGGGTTTAGGGTTTAGGGTAACGGTTTAGAGTCTAGGGTTTGGGTTTAGGGTCCATGGCTGAAGCCCGAATACATTTGGCCAAATTAAAGCAACTTCACCCAAACTCACCTTAAACGGCGGTTTATATAGAGCTCCCCAAATGACCTCACTTTCGATTTCGGCATGATTTTCTATTAGTATGATCATTATTGTCATTACTTTTAGTATTCGGCTTATGATTCCTACCCTAACCCTATAATCAACCCTCTTGAACTGTTGTTATTTCAGGGGACACTAAGAAGCCTGTTCATGACCGTGCGTACCTTATTCCTTGGAAGCATGGTATTGTGATATACTAAGTTCATGCAGAGTTTTTCGTATCACCAGTTATTTGTATATTTTCCCAAAGCCCTAATACCTAAACCCAATTTACACGAATCCATGTGCCAGGGCCCAGTCCCTCAGCTTTGCAGAGTTCACGGAAACTGCCTTGGCCCTCCGCGACGCCAACACTGCCACAGCTGCTTGACGCGGTTGTTGCTCTGGGTTTAGGGTTTAGGGTGTGGTGTGTAGGGTAAACCTAAATGCTCAACTGCATGGCTATTTCCATAGGCTCGGGAACTTTTCTTGGGGTAGGCATAAACAGGATTATAGTACATTGGGCACAACATACTTGAATCACTTGGAAGGTCCTTAGCCCTGACAACGACCTTTAACAAAGGTTACGGTCCTACATGTCTTTGGGTTGTTCAGTATGAGGCCGGTTAGGAGCATTACATCCAGGGTTATGACCCCGTACTAAGCACCTGCCAAGGGCCATGAACCTCCAAGTGGGGTTGGAAAAAGTTTCATGTAGTTGCTGGAGGAAGTCAGGCACAATTTCGGGCCTCCAGACTACGGTATAAGTCCTGCAGTAGGACTCGAAGGACTTCATGCGGTGCCTCAAAGGATGGAGGTTGTGCGTTCCGCGTTGCAAGGACACGCCCAGGTGAATAGTTGTCGCGTGGGTATCATTCAAGGAGGCCTGCATAGACTTCATATACCCCCCCCCGCCCCCGTTACCTTTTCTACCCTCATAGGAGCCTGATATGGCCGGGTATAGTTACCCACGTTGTAACTATTTATCTGGGGTGTCCTAAACCCTAAAACCTATAAACCCTAAAGGGAGTCAAAATTGTGTGAGCTCTTTGTTTCAGGAGAAGGTTTAGGCGGTGGGTGTTTCCCAAACAGGCGGACGGGATGCTTACCCAAAGGCTCCAAGTACCTAAATAGTACGTAGATAGGGTTGAGGGTTCAGGGTCCAAGTACCTAAATAGTAAGTATTTAGGGCACTACTATTTGAGTAATTGGACCCTTAGGATTGTATAGGGCTTCAGAGTTAAGCGTTCATAGACTTCCAACGTTGTGCAGGCTCCTTCTGATTGTCATTTTCGCTGGTATCGAGCGCTATTGAGGATGCTGCTCAATCTGGCCCTTACCCTAAACCCTAACCTGTGTAGGTAATCCGAGATCTGGAAAGTGATTTGCTTAACCCCAAACCCCAAAGACCACACCTAGACCCTAAGCCGTAAACCCTAAATTGCCAGATACCAAAGCTCCCTAACCCTAAACCCTAAACCCTAAACCCTATACCAAAGGTCCGGGACATCAATCAGTTGGCAAAGCGCATGATTGGGGAGCTCCGGGGTACCGTTGGGCAGCTGACGCCTGCTTGCAGCTTCATTTGGGGGTTTCCCAAAATTAGGGGTACCTTTTTGGGGGTCCCCATAATAAGGATTATAGTATTTGGGGGTCTATATTGGGGGTTCCTCTGTTTAGGGAAAGTACCATTTTGTCAATTCAATCATTGCTTTGAGGTTTTGCGCTTAAGTTTAGGGCAAGCTGTATAAGGGCACAAGCAATGTTATCCTTTTCAATATGCGCTGCACCCTAAACCCTAAACCCTAAACCATCTTGTTTCTTCGTTTTTGCTTTGACTAGGCTCCTTATGGAATGAGTCATGGCAGATCTTTGGGGGCCAGGCTGCGCGAGGGAGCACACATGTTCCAGGGACCAGCTAAAATCCCAAATTTCCCTAAGGCCCTAAGGGTCCATGTACCCAATCATTGGTTACTTAGGGTTCAGGTAGTAGTAGTCGTAGTGCAGGTTTTGGGTACGTATATGATGATTATTGAATACTTGGACCCTTGGGGTTTGAGAGATTGCAAGTTGGAGCCTCAGACGTCATGATGTTTGGTCGCACCCCGCATAGCAGAACATCAGGGAACCTCACGTTTGCATGGATATTCGGAACACTCCTCCAGATGCCTACAGTTTGAACTCTTTTCCCATACGCCCCCAATCATCGACTCTAGTTGAACTTATCCAACAAGCGTTCATGCTTGCGTTACCTAGTAGTGGAGTAGACAATCTCTTATTCATATACATGTACACATATACAGATATGTATAGCGCTAGGGCTACGACGGCGCTACTACTGTTTTACCTGAAATCCCGCATGACATGCGTAGTTAAATTAGAGCGCCATGACTTCCCAATAAGGCACTTGAAGGTTCATGGAACTTAGCAAGTACTTAGGACAGGAGTGTTATAACCCTGCTTATACTTGGGGTAACCTTATACAAGCCAACTGAAGTTAGAAGTAGGCTAAGCACCCCCGTTACAAGTAGTTACTAAGTACATGAACTTTCCAGTATTGAGAGTCATGCAGAATCCAGTACCAACCAACGGGACCCAGCCTGCCAGGAAACAATAGCCTGAAACCCTAAACTCTGGACTGCAATGCCCAAACCTCATAAATCCGGGCCACTACCTGAAACCCAAAAGCAGGGTTTAGCGTTAGGGTTTAGGGTAGAATAAGAGCCTTTTTGGGCCGTTCTTTTCTGGGTTTGGTGCCATCACTTTACCTACTTTGGGGGGGGACAGGAAATCCCTTTACGCCTCTCGCCTAAACAAAGCTCAAGGAATTCGAAGATCAAGAAAGAGCTGCCTGGTCGGAAAACGTAGTGTTGCGGGAGACAACCTTCAGGGTTAGCCATTGGCGGGGGTATTTCCACTATGGTATAACTTTCAGATGTTGCAATCAAGTGGCCTTAGAGTACACATGCCCATAGAACAAGGAGAATGCGGAAAGGAGTACAAGTCCTCTCCTGCACGATCACAACCGCTTCCGCCACGACACCGCCGCCCTTACCACCTTTATTGACGCTGCTCTCTCCACCTACTGCGTTATCATCACCATCACCCCGCCGCCGCCACTGCCAACAGTGATTGTTCTTGGTCTGCAAAGTCTCAGAAATCTCAGCTAGGACGGATTTTTAGGCCGCTGCAAAGCACAACTGAAAAAGCATGCAGGGACCTGTACATGGGCCGTAGGAAAATCTGTTGTGAAGGGGCTTTGGTTGTGGGGTTTTGGGTGTATACGTGTCCTTCCAAGCTTCTTGGCCTTCTTGTGGCTAAATAGGGGGACCCCACTACAGAAGCCCAAATATTATAATCCTTATTCGATGGACCCCCAAAAGGTACCCCTAAATTTTGGGAAACCCATATTTAGGCCGTGAAGGTTGGTATTCCGTCTTGTGATAGAAGTCGCCTGCTACTGGACATATACACCGTCATAGGATTGAGGCAACTTATATCAAGCCTTAGACGCTAAACCCTAAACCACTTATAAGTTATAAGGTGACCAACCTTCAAGTAGGGCACTAACTTGTAGCTTTTCTAGGCCTTATTGAAGGCCTTATCTGGGGAGGGGGAGTAAGGGCGGGTGGAGTATAGGAGGATCCGACGATTTTTGGTTGGCCGGGCCTCTAACAGTTTGGATGCTCATTGTTTAGGCAAAGGTAAGCTCCGGCTAGGGTTCAAATGTAACCTGGAACCCAAAGGCATATGTACTATGGTCTAGACTCCTTAGAGAGAATTATATAGGAAACTCTATAGGGCTACTATAGGGTTCCGATTATAGGGCTTACTAAGGGGGATACCAGGAGCTTGGACTATAGCTCATATAGAAGCAACAATTCTGACAAGTGTTTATGGACTTTGGGCCGTTCTTTTCTATACTTACTTGTGAAGTCGAAGTAGCCTCCAAACCTAAACCCTAAACCCTAAATAGTAGGTTCCATTTTCTCTTCCATTATCCCCATAAAGCCCCAATATACCCTAAGCCCTAAACCTGGAGGTCCTCATCTCTGGCCGTATGGGGATGAGGAGACCGTAGGAGTCCTCCTTTGGGAATGTACCAAAAGGGTCCAAGAACCCAAATAACTAGGGTCCCTTTAAAGGGGTTATAGGGGGATATCTAGGGACTATATATGGGTATATAGGACCCAAATAATAGGGTTTTAGGGCCCAGATACCATTGATAGTACAGTATTTGGGCCTAGGTTTTTTGGGTCCTTGGACCCTTAGGGGTAGGGTTGCCGGGTTTGAGCAGAATTCGGGAAACTTCAGTATCGGAGCGGCTGATGCCTTCTTTGGGAAAACTGGTGAGCTGAGCATACTCTATACTCAGCTCTCATAATTTCCAGGATTTAGGTTCTGGAGGAGCCACTCAGGATTTTTAGCATCTAGCAAAAGCTGTAGCCTCGAAAGCTACATAGTGAGATGAGCCATATACCCGACACCCCTCAGACCCTGGAGTGGATTGAGCATGTATAGGCAGAAATTAAAGGGGTAGCTCTCAACCATAAACCCTAAAACAACCTAACTTAGCCGGGTAAACCAAATTGAGTTTTGGGGAGCCCTTGGGATCCATCAAGGGAATGCCTTTGATTGCCGCAGCCAACATCCCCATGAGCGTGAGGATGAAACAAGGGACATAGGATCGTTTATGGTATTCCTAATACTTTCAAGGATCTACCCCTTCCAATCTGAGCTTCATGTCTAGGAAATGGTGGAAGTTGCTTGTAGCCTATGTCCTCCTTAATTCCTAGACCCTGAACCCTAAAAGGGCCCAAGGTCCGGAACCCTAAACCCATGACCGATCGCATAAACCCTGAACCCTAAACCCTGAACCCAGAACCCTAAACCCTAAACTCTGAATCCTAAACCCTAAACCCTGAATCCTACACCCTAAACCCCGGATCCTACACCCTAAACCCTAAACCCCGAACGCACCCTTGGTGAGGGTTGAAAGTCTTGAATGTTGACTTAGGACCGGAAGCAAGGACAAAGTGAACCTCAAGAATTTCCGCGCCATGTCCGGACTCGGTTTAGGGTTTAGGGTTTAGGATTTAGATTTTAGGGCTTAGTAGGGTTTAGGCTTCAGGGTTCAGGTTTTAGGGTTTATAAAGGCTTAATGTTATAAGTTCAAACGTCCTATTTGGGATTTAGGCTTTAAGTCCATCAAGGGGCCATCATACACCTTGTAGAAACATGTATGCATACCCTAAGGGCCCCCAGAAGCTCTCTGAAAGGGCTAAGGGACCATACTAGGGGCTCATCGTTCCAAGCTCAGGTTTCATCAAAGCCGGAGGCGGGGGGTTAGGGCTTGCGCTTTAGGGTGTAGGGTTGGATTTACCTGAACCTCACAAGTATGCAGATAGTTTCTTGATTTTGGGATATGAATTTTGGGCCACCACTTCACAGATACAGTTGCGATGAGCAAGCTTCACTCAGCATCGTGTCTAAGAGATGTATCGATGTTCGCTAGGTTGGACGTCTGCTGGCGTTTGAAGAAAGGCGTACCATTCTTGCAGAAGCCATTTCACACACATGCTGCCCCCATCGCCGGTTTCTTCAAACGCTTACGCCCAAAAGGGTAGGTCATGTTTAGGGCGAGCGTCTATGTTCATACGATTCCTGCCAGGAAAAACGGCGAGGACAATCTGTAAGCAAGACCAAGCCTGAACTAGTAAACCTAAGGCAATCGAGCGGCAGTTGTTCAAAATGCCCGCCCCCAAAGTAGTAGTCACAGCGTAGGTTCCCTTTTGGGTTAGGATCCAACCGTGAACCCCTAAGCCGTTTCCTTTAAGGATCATGTTTGCAAAAACCACAGAATCTTAGTACCTCAGGAGCTTTCCCAGTGCCTATGACGAACTCGGAGTGGTGTAGAGTTGGGGTTGAGGGTCTTCAGTTATTTTTGGGTCCCATGGCCAAGAGTCGTACTTTGCCCATCTGGGAGGGGGGTCCTAGACCCACACGGCTCAATTGAAATTGCGGTTGATATTTAACATCATGCATGACCTAATCATATACCATAGTACCATAATTCCCAACGTTTAGGGTACGTGGGTCATGCAGGATTTGTAGCATCAAGCCTACAAACCTCTATATAATCCCAGTGTCCATTTCATTTTCCATTGTCTTTTCTATCTGGTTCTTCATTATTGGTGGTAATATCCCAAAACCCTAAAGCCTAAACCCTCAGCCGTCGCATGTCGGGTTTGTTCAGGTTAAGCGATTGTGAACAGGGGAGGGCTAGAAGAGGATCAAGGCAGATCGAATGGTGAAGCTGTGACAGGTTGTAAAGCAGGAAAGGTTTTAGTTTTTGGGTAGTTTAGGGTAGTTAAGGGTTTCGGGTTGTTTAGGGCCTCAGGCCTTAGGGTAACTCAGGGTGCTTTGGGGTTGTGGAGGCTTGCTTAAGGGTTGTTTAGGGTGCAGGGTTTAGGGTTGTAATGTTTGTAGACATTTGCCGGTTACATGCCGCGTGCCAGATATCCCTTCATCCAGGCATGGGGCCCCTCACATGACTTAGGGGGTAGCGTTTGGAGTTCAGGGTATAGGTGCTACTGAAGCTGCCTCGGGCCTCTTGGGTACAACGCTCCCGAGTAAAGGTGGCTAAGCTGATGTCACTCTCAACCGAGTAGCTTCCATTTTCTTTTCC
>CAJNIZ010000647.1:49697-69473 GCA_905231905.1 Symbiodinium pilosum | reverse complement strand
TTTCCATTATCCCAATATAGCCCTTGAGCTCCCGAGCCCTATTCATTTAAACAAGTTAGCGGCCTGAAGCCTACGTGCTTTCCCAAAATTAGGGGTACCTAGTATAATGGAGAATAAAATGGAAAAGAAAATGGAAAATGAAATGGAAGCTGGGATTCTATAGGGTATTATAGGGATTAAAGACCTCTTGAAATATTTATGTGTGGAATTGGTCCTCGGGAAAATTCCTGCGTCTGTAGCAGGATAGCCTTGAATCCTTGAACTGCTAAAGCCTACGTTATGTAAATTTTCGCACCGCAACTGTGCCGGCCGCCAAGGGAAGAGGTGACGCTTGTTGCGTGGGCCTCGGGATCAAATAGCAGAGAGCATCACGCATTTAGGAGCTCCTCAGGAGCATGTCAATTTTTTTTGGGGGGGGGGGTCGCACCACTATAAGGTGCATCATGGAATCTGGCCATTGGGTAGATTGTGGCCAGCATCATGGTTTTCATTGTGCTGGATTGGACCAGAGCTGCGTAGAGTTTTGGGAGGTCTCCAAAGTTGGGGTCAACTTCGGTAGGCCTCAACAAGGATGCAAGGGAAGGCGGTCGATGGGATGGTTTCTTTCTGTTAAAGGAATTATGTGAAAGTAAGCGCCATACCATATGGACCCAGGAAAATGTTAGACACATCCCTTTTGTCAGTTTTCTTACTCGACCAGACAGTATGAGGGACGCCCGTGAATCTTGCAGACGTCTCCACCGTTCCATGAACCCTAAACCCCAACCCCCTAAACCCTAAACCCCAATCCCTAAACCCCCAAACCCTAAACTCCATTCCCTAAACCCCCTTGTCCCTCATGCCTGAATTGCTTTGACAAACTTGTGGTGATGGTCTCTCAAAATCCCTTACGTGATGCAAACTCTGAAGTCCGCTAGCTCTATGAGCCCTGTAAACTCTACAAACCTAAAGGTCCCCGTCAGCCTTATGATCCTGTACACGCCCAGACAACACCAAATTCAGCGGCTTCCTGGAGTCTTGGAGAATGTAGTTTCGACTATACTTGGAGGCTCATGGGACTTAGTAACTGGGTTTAGGTTTTAGGGTTTAGGGTCTTAGCAACTACTTCTTTCTAACTGGGCTTATAACCCTACTTCTAGTCCCCCTAAATCGTCTTATAGGGGTTACCTCAATTATAAGGAGGGCTATAGTCCGAGTTATAAGTAGTTGCTAAGTCCCACGGGCCTCCAAGAGCCTTGTTTTGTATGGGTGCTCACACGGGATCATCATCCAGTAACCTTCCTGCTAGCTTGTTATCCTTTAGGAGGACCCCCCCACCCTGTAATAGTGGTGTAATAAGAACATAAGAGGACCTTAATATAATCCCTATTATCCCTTATAGTCACTATTACTGGGTGGGAGGTCCACCTAAGTTATCCTTTCTACGGACAAAAAAAGAAACTTCGATTCCCAACCCCTACTTTCTCAGCGTTAAACTTTGTGCAATCCGATCACAATCCATGCCCCGCCGCGGCTTTCCACAGTGGTTTGCTCCCGCCAGGTGCGGAGAACGGCGTGAAGCAGTGAAAAACAGCAAGACGAGGATTTTGGTGCCCCTGACCCTTGCTATCAAATGTCATAAGCATCATGACTCATGATAGTAACAATGACCCTATCAGACCGTAAGCGTCCCACGATAATCGTGGGGTAGTCATGGGGTGCTCGTGCCGAGGCTCAGTGTCACAAGCATCCTTTTTACCTAATTCTCTCCCTGTGTTTTTCCCTGGCTTGAAAAGATGCGGGTTGTTTGTACACAGTTGTAGCACATTACTTGAGCACAGAGATGAAGGGTGATCCACCAAATACAACCTCCTACAAGCCCCGAAAACCTCTAGTTTCAATTTCGTTCACCATGTGACTTTCCCTTACAGGGCTTCGCTGAATCCTTGAGCCTAAATCACCCTGATCAAAGCCTGAACCCCAAGCAGTCTGGATCTTTATCAAACCCTTTAATCCCGATCCTAAACCCCTGCCAGTTTCTGCATATCAGGAACCCCAATATAGACACCAGATCACTATAATCCTTAGTATGGAGCCATCATAAAGTTATCCCTGATTCTGGGAATCTCTCCTACATCCACAACCCTAAAACCCTACATCCAAAATCCGAAGCCCTAAGACGCTAAACTCTAAGCCCCCAAACCCTAAACCCTAAACCTTAATTGCGAATTGTAGGGGCTACCAAAACCAGACTCCGAGCAACGCTGCCTCAAGAGAGATGGGGATGCTCCCAAGTGCCACAAACCAGGGTTTAGGGCTATATAGGGTTATATAGGGGTTATATAGGGTTCATGAAAACGAACATGGAAGCTACTATAGGGTTTAGGGTTTAGTGTTCAGGGCTTTAGGCTTTAGGAACTAGATTTTAGTTTTTTTTAGTTTAGGATGTGGGGCTGAGGTTCTCGGGTTCAGGGTTTAGGACTTTGAGTTTAGGATTTGGCGTTTATGGCTTGGGGTTTGGGGATGTTACCCCAGATGGTGAGATGAATGGAAAAGAACATGAAACCTTGAAATGAAAACTGAGGTCACATAGTTTATATGGAGAATCCTGATATGATGGTCCTAGGTTCCTTGGATACTTAAACTACACGCTGCCTAAAATCTACCCCAAACTGATACTGTGCAATATTTAGCCCCCTACATTGGAGAGTTTTGGGTTTAGGGTTTGCGGGGCTTAGGGTGTAGTGCTTGGGGTGTACAGCTTTGAGTGTAGCGTGTAGGGTTTTGGGGCTGATCGACAAAATCCTGCATGACCTCAACTCCAGTGCCCCAAATAGCCCACATGTTTTAGACTTGGCGCCCAAAGCAGGCGTTATGGATAAATTTAGAGCCCCAGTGTAAGTAAACTACATTACCGCAGTTCGCACGGTTTAGGTATGCAGGATCAGGCAGGGTTTTGCCTTGTCCGTCAGCAGCAGTGGTTCCGAAAGCCAGTCGTGTGGATGGTGGTCTAATTATTGATGTTGTTCGCATGGGTAATGGGAGGAGCACGGCTAGTGAAGCGTACCAGGGTGGTCACACAAACAACTAGCTTCACGGTTGATACCAACAGTCCTGCATGCTGCATGACCCTAAGTAACCTAAGCTTTGTGAAGTATTGTACTGTACTGTGTTCAACTAAACCCTAAGCCGTAAGCTGTAAGCCCTATAAACCCTAAACCCTGAGGAGCCTGGAGTATGAACTTGGGGATAAGATTTCGGAGTGCCAGGCTTCTTGTTGTGGAATCCCGTTCGCTGTACGGTCCAAGAAGAAGAGCTCAAGGGTTAAGGGTTGTGGGATCTAGGTTTTGGGGTGGAATGGTTTAGTGTCCAGGGCTTAAGGCTTTAGAGTATAAGGTCCAAGGGTTTAGGGCTTATTTAATTTGAAAAAAGTACTGGCATCATAGGATGGAGTCTGGAATCCTTACCTGAAATCTTTAGGGTTTAGGGCTTTCAGCTTCCCATTTTTCTCCTGCGGTTAATGCAAGGGAATTGAATCTCAGGGTTTGAGGTACTGTGCATACATGGTCTGGCGTGTCAACACTGCGTGACATGCCGTGTCTAGATGCAAAATAATGTTGGCTCAAAACATCCTTCTATTCTGTTTGAAAAGGTAAAGGTACATGCCATTTTCTGTGTGCAATCCCCGTGTATACCTGCACTCCCAAAAGGCCACCTGTTTTGAGAACCCCGCGAATGGTAGTAGTTTCCAGAAATAGGAAGGACCCAATATAGACCCCCAAATATTCAACAAATCGTTATGGGGACCACCGAGAAACCATCCAAAGCTCCCATGCTGCCCCATGCTTTCTTTGCAGCGCTCGCTGCTCACAACCGATGCTTGGAGAAGGTTCCAAGATTTGCACAGAGGTCTACGCGGAGTCTCGCGTCAATCAGACTAGTGTCCACTAATGGCCGTACATTCCTAGGATGTTAGCCGGCTTTTTGTTGGATCACACTTTGGACTCCAAAGGCGTATGTTTCGGGAAAAGGGTGCCTCGATGCACCTTAAATGCGTGGCTGTTGTGGGGGTTAAGACATGGAAACCTAATTGAAGTAATTGCCCTATCCGAAACCCCAAACCGTGTAACCTTCAAGTCCTGACAGTGAGGGTGGTGCATGATGCTGTGGAGCTTTGGCCGTAAACCTTGACCCCTTCATCCCCAGGCTCTAGACCTTATCCGACCTTCGCGAAGGTTCGGGGCAACTATAACCCAAGTACACTAGGTATTTAGAGTCCAATGCAAATAAGTGGGCTCTAAGTGCAGTTATCTTTGGGCTCCTGAAATTACCATGATTCTCGAAGCAGGGTTTACCCCCAAACCCTTAACTAACCGCTTAGGTTTTAGGGGGCTCGAAGGCTCGGCTTTGAAGTGGATGTCTCTCTTGTTGGAGACAATGCCAGTGGATTGGGCAATGGGAAAGATTGGTTTAGGGTTTAGGGATATAGGGTTTAGGGCTTTCTTGTTTAGGGTTTGGGGTTTACGGCTTATGGGTATCAACCCAATCAAATGGAAAAGACAACGGGGAATGTCATGGAAGCTGGGTTTATATAGTGGTTACTAGGGATTCTATGACTTACTGGCAATTTTTTAGGGTTACCAAGGGATGATTCAGGGGGGACATAGGGGTCTCTTTGGTAGTTTTGGGGTGTCCCGAATATTTTCCCTTAGGAACGCATGTCCATTAAGTATTCGGAAATTGTCGACTGTAGCGCATGTGGGGATTTCCACAAAGGAGAGATCCTTGTCTTTAGGATTACCTGGACGCTCCATGTATGTAGAAAACTTGCCTTTTTGACGATTTCCGTGTGGGTTGTAGGGTCCAGAGCCAGTCGCGTGTTCTTGGTATGCGCTAGTACTGTCAAGGGCTAATTATTTTTCCAGCTTTGCCGTTGCTCCGCGATCAGTACTTGCATGCAGTGCAGGCAAAAGGTCGATGCCTGAGGCAAGCAGACCTTTTCCCTCGGATCTTTGGCACACAAACGCGGGTTTCTTAAAATTAGGGGGTATTGTGTCTATTAGAGTCCCCCCGTTTATGGGAACTACCAAATAGCAGTAGGCTGTAGGGTTGAACGTTTACGCCTGCCTGCAGAACAGTTTGTTTTGCAAGATGCAAGTGACAAGAGTTTTTTGGGCTGCTTAGCAAATAATATGCAACATGTGCCGAACTGCCGAAGATTTTAGCGGCTTGCTCCTAGTCCCGAAGTAACCTTAAACCCTGAGCCCTGAACCCTAAACCCCACACCCTAATGCTACCACGCTCGGAATCTTCTTTGTGTGCTGGGGCCCTGAAGGCAATCGCGACTGTACTATATGGCTGCTACACACTGTTGCGCCTGGGATCCAACGATGCCACATTGAAAGATCAGCAAATGCACAAGCGGGTATAGGCTGCCAAAGAAGTCTTTCTGTGCGCACGGATGCATGCTGATTGGAACTTTCAAGTGTATTTGTTTTCAAAATGACATTTGTCAAGCCTCAACGCTACTTAGAATGCTTCTAGCATGCCAACACGTTTCTCATTTCATTGGTTTACGCCAAACGTAGGGCTCGGCATTAATAACTGATGCTAACTTATAGCCTGAGGCCACGTCAAAGTCACCTGAACAACTCTCCAGCCCGAAAGCTTAAAGCGGGTGTTCTACCCAACATCCCCAGCCCTATGCTGTAAACTAAACTCCCAAAAGGGGCTTAGATAGGAAATCATATAGGAGAGTATCATAGGGGCTACTAAGCCGGATACTAGGAGTCTAGACCATAACTCATATGTTTAGGGGTCAGGGTTTAGGGCTTACTTATAGGGTCGAGATGAAGGATATACGGCGTAGGGTTTAGGGCATAAGATTGAGGGTGTAAGGCGAAATTACTTTTGCGACCCAGTATTTGGCTTTCCTTGGGGTTTAGGGTTTAGGGTTTAGGAAGGGTGCCATTTACATGAGCCTGGTATTCGAACACTAGTGTGCTGTTTTGTTCATGGCGACATTTTCAAACTTTATGGTTCTCCTGTTCGTTAGTTACTGCCCATAGGAGCTTGGAAAAGCGGTTGATAGCCATGGACACCTGCCTAATATGTCCCTATGTGAAGTGGGAGGTTTCTTAGAGGACTTGGCAAATGTAAATAGGGTCCCTCAGGAATATCGGAGTGTGTAAATATGGAGTGTCTTTTTGAGGCCTCACCATACCTTGAGATGCTGCTGTACATCAAACCCCCAAACTCCAAACCAGGTTGCTTGTGCACCTCTGTCTGTAAGCAGGGAAAAGCACCTGTTGGAATGTTGGAACCAGGAAACATCCTATAGTCTTCAGATATTATAAAGGATACCACTCATGTTTCATAATGTACCTGCCGAGTTAAGAACTGTAGGTAAGCCAAATGCTGAACCCTAAATCCTAACACCCCTAAACTCGAACTTCCAAGTCTGATCGGCTCTTGTGTGGGAGCGGCCGAGCCAGACTCTTGGGAAAGCCTTGAACGCCCAAGGCGTTTGGGGGATACACTCCGGAGCGTGCCCGTCCTCCCTGCCTTGCGAGTTTAGACTAGGGTTCAGAGAGACCTAGCTTGGGGATTTGGGAACAAAAGAACTCCCCACGCTTAACCCTAAACCCTGCACGAATGTTGAAGGAATGTTGAGGCTTCGGGAGACATCCCGTAGCTAAGGCTTGCTCCATGCAATTCTGAGCTGTGGCGGTGGACCGTCCCTGGGCTGAGGGCTTAAGGTTTAGGGTGTAGGGTTTTGGGGCAGTTAAGCCCATGGGGACTCAAAAATAAAGGTCACAGAATTTGGGAAACCACAAATCTTCGCTCAATGTTCACCGTGGGAAGAATGGTTTATCAGGTTATGTGTCCCAGCTCTACTTGGGCCTAGAAAGTAGGTAAAAATAATGGCCCGCAACCCACAGAAAAGGCCAAGAAGGCCATTGACATAGCTTTGGGATTGGGGGTTTAGGGTTTAGGGTTTACCACTGCAAGTTGTTGGTCAACCTCCACGCTTTGCGGCGAAGCAGGTTGTCACAGAATTTAAGAATTTCCACGTGCAAAGGTGGCCCCTCTAGTAACAGCAGGTTTAGGGTTTCGGAGTGAGTGCCAGTTTGCAAGTTGATCCTTGGCTGGTGTTTAGGGTTTAGGGTTTTACTGGCTGTGCAATTGCAATAGTTGCTTACCCGTTCTAAATTCTGCCCTCAAGTGTGAAAATGCTATCTAGGGGCTACTCTGCGGCCTGCTTTTTTTTGTATGTTGCAAGTGGCGCGTTTTGTGCCATATGGCTGGAATTCGCATGCACGCCTTCGAGGGTTTGGTGATTATAGGGTTGAGCCAGACAGAGGGTCCACATACTGTACGATGTACGGCGAGGATAGAAGCGCATTATTGGGTTTTCCACTAGTGGACAATCAAATGGAAAAATGGAAAATGGAATGGACACAACCGTAGGGTTAGAGTTATACAGGGTTTAGGGTTTAGGCATAGAATCCGCAGATTGCCCAAAAGGTTTAGGTTTGAGGCTTCGGGAAGGGTCTAGAGTAAGTCGCAGGTAGAAACCGAAGATAGCTTTCAAGCAGGATGCTCATCCTACTTGGAGGTTCATGAGTATTTCGAAGTACCTCAGGTCGGGTTAGCACCCGACCTTTAATCCCCCTTGCCGGCTTATGTGGGACGCGCCAATAATGTGTAGGGTTATAGCCCAGTCATTAATACTTACTAAGTTGCATGAACCTCCAAGTGGGCGTTGTAGCATTCCTTGGGTACGAGTCTCTTGTGGCCTCTGACATCTCGCACATCCCCAGACTTTATACGGTAACTTGATAGTCGGCAACGGTTGCACGAACGTCCCGGATGAGATCAACATGAAGGGCTGTGCTCCGGGAATTACCCGACATGCGGTTCAAGTGGACCTCTAGACCGAAGAAACCCAGAGGGTCCCAGTACCCAATAGTTAGGTACTTGGGTTTGGGGTAATTGTAATTTTAGTACAGGTTTTGGGTAAGTATATGATTATTGGGTACTTGGACCCTTAGGGAAAGATGCTGTGTGTGCTGGCGTAGCCACGCACACGACGGCTGAGCCCGAGGAAATGACAGCTGTGAGAGTTTTTAAGGTCAATCCTGCCCTTCACTTGAGTAGTATTTGGGGATACTATGGTACCCATTATAGAGTAAGATTCTATCCTCCCTTTGGGGTATAGTCTATTAGTATTTCATGTAAGGAATATAAATCTTACCAGGTTCAACCACCAAAAAAAGCGCCAGTCACTTTGCCTTCTACGCAAAGTACAAGACTTCTACTACAGGGCCTTTTCAGGACAGTGCGAGGCAAGGTGGCGTAGGGGATATTTGTGTCGTATAGTTATGTATAAGGGTAGACCAGGATTATGGAATGTACTTCCCCCCCATGTAAATCCCAGAGGGTCAAAGTACACAAAAATTGGGTGCCTGAGTTCAGAGTAATAGTAGTTATGGTACAGGTTTTGGGTAAGTATATGATTATTGGGTACTTGGGCACGTAGGGAATGTCCTATATCCAGAGCCAGGCAAGCAAACACTGAAGTTTCAACCAGCTTGAAACCTGCGGTGCAGTGTAGTTTCCATTATAGTTTAGGAGGACCCCCCACCCTGAAATAGTGGTATAATGGGAATATAGGAGGACCCTAATATAATCCTGATTATCCATAATGGTCACTATTTCTGGGTGGGGGGTCCACTTAAATTATAGCCTACGTCTCCATGAGCCTTGCCACTTCTTCCCCTAAATGGCTGAGATTCAAGCCTAAGGGTCCAGTATACAAAGCCCATGTGCACTTGTGATTCTTACGCAATTTCTGTTTATTTTGCTTCTTGGAAGTTTATGAGAAGTATTTACAGACTTTGGACCTTTTAAGGTAATTAAGGGCTTAGGGTCTAGGGTTAAGGGTTCTGGGAGCCCACAGGATTTGAGTCTATTGCGCTTCTTCAAAAGCAAAATGTGGAACCCCACCATCTACATGTAATTTCTACATATTCCTCACCTCTTACGGATTTAGAGTTTAGGGTACCTTGTTATGTCTTTTCAGTCTCTGTAGTATAGTCCCTGCATCCCCCTCAACTCTAAGCACCCTGAAGCCCTGACGCCCGAACTCCCCAGGAGGCTGGCTGAAAGTACTTCGGGCCCTAGAGCCGCGAAGGCAAGCTCGTTTTGACTGTTAGGCAAGGTTTAGGGTTTGCAGGGGATTAGGTTTTAATTGTGGGTTTAGGGGCTAAGCTTGATAGCCTGAGGCTAGAGCCCATGCTAGTCTAGCGTCTTCCCATAGGCAGTTGAGTTCATCCATAGCATTTCTTAAAAACCTAAACCCCAAACCCCAAGCCCTACGCCCTAAGCCCCAAACCCTATAAGCCCTAAACCCTAAACCCTATCTTAGTATCAAACTTTCTGTTTCATTCCTTTTTTCCCAGCTAACCAAAGGCCAGCTTGGTGGGTCCTTCGGCCTGGTCAAGATTAAGGCTTCATGCCTTAGAGATTCAAGGTGTAAAGTTTCAGTCTGCGATCTGTATGCTAAAGCGGCTAAGGGTTCAGGGCTTATGGCTTAGGGTCTGGGGTTCAGGGTTCAGGGTTTAGGGTAGAAGTCTGGACAGTTACCTGTATTATTCCCTGATAGTCCCTACTCAAACATTCAGGCACCCTACCCTATTTCAATTATCTAGGCCTTTGCATTCCATCCCTATGTAACCATTACATAAAACCAGTCTCCAGTATCCATTTCATGTTCTATGTTCTTTTCCACTTGACTCAGCAATCTTCTAATCATTCAGGCCCCTTACAGTACATGCCTTCAGCTGACCTGGAACACGTCACTATACCCAGACCCCTAAACCCTGAACCCCAAATCCCGAAGAGACATGCAACAGCCTCAATTTAGAGGCCGCTACTGAACAAATCCTGCACTGCCCTGAGTCTCTCAAGTTCTACGCGTTTAGGCTTCAGGGTTTAAGGTTTAGGGGTTATACTGCGCGACCTCATTATATTGATTTCCATACTTCCCAAGGTATAATGTAGCTGTATATGTCGGATTTTTGGGTATCAACGGTAGGACCTAGGAGGGAATGAGGAGTATCCTTCACCAATCTCCACCACTCGAAGTTCCTGAAGTGTGAGGATTTACAGTAGTTGAGGGACCTTCAGTGGTGCAAGATTTTCCTCCATCAACCCCTAAGCCCTAAACCCTAAACCCTAACCCCTAAAACCTAAACCCTAAACCCTAAGCCCTACAACTTCTATGTTTTAGGGAGGTCCACAAGCACTGGGATGCATCCACATGCCGAGCTGGCCTTGGCAGTGCCCTGCATGTCAGTTAGTTCGTTGCCCTGCGCACCTATGAGAAACGTGACATAGAAAGCATTTGAGCTATAGTCTAAACTCCTTAAAGAGTGATTATATAGGGGGTTATATGGGGGGCTATTATAGGGGTTATTAAGGGGGATACTAGGAGTTTAGACTATAGCTCATTTCATTCTGCTGAGATTGGCCAGGATTCTTGCTGATTACTTTGCTGCATTTGAGGGAGGTGATAGCCCGGAGCCGTCTTGACCTTCAACCGGTAGACCGGAGAGAGGTTCTAGTACCCTAGGGCCCTAAAGGGTCCAAGGACAGGAATAATAGGGTCTAGGGTCCAAATACCATTCATACCATCGTATTTGGGACCTAAAGCCCTCTTATTTGGGTCCTTGGACCCCTAGGGGTATAAGCCTTTTCAAGAGCTGTACGGAGCTCTCCCGAAAGTAGCGTTCATGGGACCACAGTTTGTTTACAGCCCTCTCATAAGTCCAAAAGCTACGCCCTACCCACCTTGCGCCCTCAACCCTAGTCCTGGATTCCTCATGCATGTCACACAGGCGCTGCTCGACGCTCTTGATGACGTCTTCCGGCACTTTGCGCCAGCGAACGCGAGAAAAGAATTGCATGCGAGGGGCCCTACTTAGACTTCAAGTAGATAGAATAATGGCTCCATGGGGAGTTCAGGTAGAGTGTCATTCTACGGCGCACCACCGCCGTTGAGTACACCCCCCCCCCCCTCCACACCTGCAGCGCACCACAGCACACGAACCGTGTTGTGGGGTCTTGACTTTGGAGTGTCTTCAAAATGCTTCTCAATAGTTGCTATGTAGGCTGTGTAGATATATGTACACATGTAGATCCGTTGCGTATCTAGGATTAGGTAGCATGTCATGAAGGAATGGCAGAAGAACCCTAAACCCTAAACCCCAAATCCTAAACCCTAAACCAGTGTTTACGGTCCAGGAGTGGCTAAGAGGAAGTGCGGGAGGGGCTTATGGGGCTGTTGTTCAGGAGCTTCATAAGTTCTAATTACCATGGGGACCCACTCCAAGAGCAAGCTGTTCTTCCTCCTCTGGGGCAAGAGTAAGCTGTTCTCCGGTTTTCGGAAATCCCCATGCCATTAAGGGTTTAGGGTTTAGGCTTTCAGCGCTCACGCGGACCGTGAAGGGCGTCTTCACGATTGGAATTGTAGCTTCTTGCCATCCTGAAGGTGAGGGGGCTTGTTCTCGTAAGCGTTACCTCACAGTCCCGTATTGGGGAACTTGGACTTAAGGAAATTAAAGCTTATTGGCGTCGTTCTTTGTTACTCCTGCCCTAAACCCTAAACAATTAAAACATAAACCCTAAACCCTATTCAGCG
Organism: Symbiodinium pilosum; assembly: GCA_905231905.1. Lineage (NCBI taxonomy): Eukaryota > Dinophyceae > Suessiales > Symbiodiniaceae > Symbiodinium > Symbiodinium pilosum. The sequence continues at coordinate 57,790 of CAJNIZ010000647.1, read as the reverse complement.
TAGCATTTCCAAACAGGAGCATTCTTCTGATCCATGTCAATGGCTTTAGCATGGTTTAGAGGGTCCGAAGACCCAAATGAGCTGTAGTCTAAACTCCTGAAGGGGGTAATATAGGGGACTATGTAGGGGAGTACTATAGGGGTTATTAAGGGGGATACCAGGAGTTTAGATTATAGCTCAAATAATAAGGTTTTCGGGCCCAAATACTGTAATGTGAATGGTACTTGGGACCTAATCCCTAGTATTTGGGTCTGACCCCTAGGGGATGGTTTAGGGTTTAGGGTTTACGGTAGGGTTCTCCACATAAGGTCAACCGCCACGTAATACGGAACCGTGAGTAAATGGGAAGCGAGTGGTAGGATGCAGTAATTTTAAAGCCCTAAACCTTAAACCCTAAACCTTAAACCCTAAACCCTAAACCCTAAACCTTAAACCCTAAACCTCAAACCCTAAATCCTTTAAACCCCCGCAAGCCTAAACCCCACGAGATGAAGCCTCCACAGCATGTTTATCGCGTATAACCTTCTTCCAAGGGTCCAAGGACCCAAATAATAGGGTCCCTTTAGAGGGGTTATCAGGGGATATATAGGGATATATTGGGACTATATAAGGGCCCAAGGACCCAAATAATGGGGTTTTAGGGCCAAATACAATTTACCATACAGTATTTGGGCCCTAAAACCCTATTGTTGGGGGCCTTGGACCCTTAGGGTTCCTCAGGCCTCTACAGCCTGCCTACGTGAGTCCTCGGAAGTATGTAGAGCAACTGCATGTTTGGCTGTGATGAGCGCATATAGTATTCCTTCGGAATATGGATTTCAGGGTTTAGTAGGGCTTAGAGTCTAGGGTGAATAAAATATGGGTGAGTGTATATATATTAGGCGTACAACTCAGGAGACCATAGATAAATGCCATGGTCAAATGAGCGCGAGGCGTTTTATTCTGCGGAGTTTCTGCAAAAATCTTTTATATACACCATCAAGCCTAAACTTCCTGAACCCTAAACCCGATCCTGCAAATCTACGTGCGTCCGGAGTTTGATTATTGTTTTGGGGGTCTACCCTTGGGTTTCCCACATTGAAGGAACCTGCCACTTACTTTCTGTAAGCGTGAGCACCCAGAGATGGCGGTTGCGGTCCCAACAAGTATTTTCTGAGTGGTTTGGGGTACCTAGGCCCTAAACCAGGTAGCCAAGCAACCAAGTTTTTGTGGCACTTGAACCCTCAGTGTTGGGTCAGGCAGGATTTTCTTCATCAACCGTGATTGATTTTTTGAAGCTCTTATGCCAAAAAGGAGGGATCCCTCTAGCTCCTTGGTTAACCCGTTAACCCCTATGCACATATATCAACATATGTACATCCCCAGAACACATTGGAAACCTTTCGTTTGGACGCAAGGGGTTAAACCCTAAACCCCAACGCCAAACCCCTAAATGGCCAGGTAACCTGAAAGGGCCTATCTTGTGTCTCCATGGCCAGCACCTCAGGTCTTTACAGGGTTTGCGGTGCATACTAAGCACTTTTAGCTGGGTTGGTTTAAGGGGGTTCTAATATATAGGGATATCTAGGGATATATATGGATGGTAACCCCCCCAGTGATCTACCTTCTTTGTGGAGTTAAATTCGCTGACATGATTTGAATAAAGGAATCTTCCGTAAGCGAAGCCACTTGACTGAGTAAATGAAAACACCTGCTTCAACAAAACTTCTCTGAACCGGGTCGTCTGCACAGACGACATCTCAAATCTCAAGCCTTCATGAAATTGCCCCCTCGAGCTTCAAAAGCGCCTAAAAAGTTTCAGTTTGGTTTCTGTGGTCTTGTGGCTTTCTAAAACTCATAGCTTTTGAAATATTTTGATAGCCAGAGGGCCCAGAAACCAATTATCGTGCCGCCATCACAACAACAAGAGTCACAATATTTACAGTCAAACTCTTTATGTTTCGCATGTGAACCATGAGCCTTGCGTGCGGGCACAGTTGTGCAGTGCCGGATAGAGAGCCGTTCAGCCTCACATGAGCTTTCGGTGCATGTTGCCTGCCGCTTCTACGTATGCAGCCTTGCCCGTCCTCACTTCTTGTCAAAGCCTGTCAGCGAAATGATGCATGCAAACGTCTAGGACCCTGTGTACGAGAACTAAAGGTCACCTCAGGTATTTCATTTTTTAAGCGCCACGGCTTATTGAAAACAATGCCGAAGAACCCGTGCCAGGTCTATTATTCCTCAGACATGAGACTCCCCTTGAGGCAAGGTTTTCCTTCTAATGCACTTGCTGATGCCATCACGTCATTTAATGTAAGCAATCAGCTTTGAACGTGCAAGCTGTATTGTTTGTTGTTTAACCTTTTCAAGCAAGATTCAGTCTTGATGGATTTGGGATGACGCTGTTCTGGCTGGATTTCAGCTCACTCAGGTTCGTTACATGTATAGACCTATGAGAACATCGTTATAATTCGTTACCAAGTCCCATCAACCTCCATATAGGGTGTATAGGGTTCACAGAATAGAGTATTGAGTTTGGGGTTCAGGGCTTGGAATGTAGGACTTGTAGGATCAAAGGTTTATAGATTGTTTATCGTTGATATTTAAATCCCAGATAACCCAAAGAGCGGTATACCTTCGGCATGATTCGGCATGATGGCATTTAAGTGTACGAATGTCATGCAGGGTGTTTAGTAGTCTGCCTTCGGGCTTAAGATAAAATATCCAGCAAAGCAAAGCATTCCAAGTCCCGTAGGAGGATCTCAAAATAGATCCCCTATATACACCCACCTAAACCCTGAACTCTAAACCCTAAAGTGTGAACCTTCTTAAGCTCGGTTCTGCCCGGCACTTGCTTGAGACGTCAAGATTACCCGTGAAGATTCCTACCCCTCAGAGTCCAAGTGCCCAAATGAGCCATAGTCTAAACTCCTTCAAGGGGTTTGTATAGTGCATCATAATTAAGTGGAGTATTGGATGCTAGGGGTTTGAACTGTAGCACAAATATTCGTAGGAGGCTTCTAGGTACCGAATTATCTCGGATCTCGGTATTTAGGACATGACGTCCACTCGTAGACACTTAGGGTCGACACCCATAAAGACTCCTCTCTCAGCCCCCTTTAATCCCCAAACCTGAACAACGCTACCCTCCATGACCCCTCTCAAAAAAACACAGCAGCATGCCAGCTTGGAACTGAACTTTTGAGCAACGCATGGCTCCCACTTCCTGTATCATCCCCAACAATATATGCATGGCTGCTCCCATATAACCCCAAGTAGTGTATCCCTAGACCCTAAATTCCTAAACCCTAAACCCCAAACCCTAAACCCTAAATCCCCCTCCGTAATTCATCCCTGTAGCGTTCATATCATTCCAAGAACCTGTAGAGATCGGACATCCAAGGCCCACCTGGAATCGGCAACCGGTCTGGATTTAGGTTGTATAGGGTTTAGGGTTGAGGGTTTAGGGTTTAGGGTTGAGGACTTAGGGCTTAGGGGTTTGAGGATACAAGATTTAGGATTTATAGGGTTTAGGGCCTCGTGTGGGATTCAGGGTCGCTGGCTGCATGATCCCTACGGTCCCCTCACATCTTTAAGTTTCCCAATAGAAGATATGGGGGTTTCCTAAAGTTAGGGGTATTATGTTGTGCAAAAACGCATCCAAACACAAATCTTTTTTAAGACACTTCTCTACGCATTGTCATCTTCCGACTGGGGCAATAGCCCTAAGGGTCCAAGGACCCAAATAGTAGGGCTTTAGGGCTCAACTACCATTAATATTATAGTATTTGGGCCCTAAAACCCCATTATTTGGGTCCTTGGACCCTTAGGGTAGCATTTTTCAAGGTGTCAGCAAATCAGGGAAGAGCCACAGTCGACATAGATTGGACGCAGAAGAATTTTGGGAGGACGTTCTAGCCACATGTATATGGTAGCTTCCCTAAACACGGGGGCCCCAATGTAGACCCCTATATACTGTAACTATAATCCTTAGTACGGGGACCCCCGAAGTGAAGCCTCTTTTTAGAAAACCCACCATACACATTTATGCGGTTCATCGAAGGAATCCTACAACCCAAGCGTCGTAATTCCTAAGAATTACCCTGAACCCTTACCCTACATCCTAAAACCTGTCAAGAAGCGGCAGTAGCTCCTCATAAGGCTTTCCAACCAGCTAAGTTGTATGAACCTTCCAGCAGTACCCCGAACCGCAAAACCTCAAGCCCCGAAAAAAATGCTCCCCATACATGCCTAGAGCCCTTTCAAGTGACCCTTAGGGGGAACAACTCCCACAAACCTTCGACTAAACCCTAAATCCTAACCCCTGTGCATCATTCATACACATATATATATATATGTATGTACACACATGTATCTATGTCCCCCAAAAAGGGACCTTAGTGTCACTTCCCAGTCCCGAATTCGGGTATCTAGATTTATATAGTGGTACACAGGGGCAGGTACATGGAGAATTAAATGGGAAGGAACACGGAAACTGACTTGGAAACTACTGTCTAGGATTAACGGGACTATAAGCCCTAAGCCCTATAGGGATGAATACTGAGAGTCTCTCACTACGGGGGGCCCCTAGGGGCTTCCGGGGATGTATAGGTACAATAAATGGATTCTGGGGATCCTTCTAGGGATCAGTAGGGCTTATTTCGAGATACTCCCGTATGGGGAAGAATCCCTTCAGGACCTATACTATTTCCTTATGATTATTGTAAAGCTGTGGCGAAGCATGCCCTCCCAAGCCCTATTCTAGGAAGGCTTTCTTCCGACTACAGTCTTGCAATGCCCTGGTCAAGAGATTTCTGGTGTGAGTCTGTCTTCTGCCCGTGCCATGCGCATCCCGGTTCAGAGTATAGGGTTTAGGTATCCGAACCCTAAACCCCTACCAAAATCCTATGCATGGTTTAGTCTTAGGGAAGGGTAGCGATATCGTTGCAGAACTTCACAAGTGCGTGGAGGATCTTGGGACCTACGAACTACAAACTACTTATAACTGGCTACGAAGCGCGACTCAAAATAAATTGGGCAGCCTTTCCGTGTAGGCGCAGCATACACTGGGCTATAAGCCCAGTAACTTATCACTAAGTACCACCAACCTTCACGGAAACCCTAACCCTAACCCCATGTCCTCTCTGAGAAGAAATGATGTGTGATTTGGGCGATCGCACATGGAGCCACCTCGTGCGTCCAAAGGTCTTGCGCTTGAATGCAAGCACCGGAACCCCATAAATCCACCCGAAACACTGAAATCCCAAAGAAGTGATGCCCAAAATCCCAAAACATTGAGAACCCTAAACCCCTAAACCCTAAACCCTAAAAAACCTAAACCAATTGAGTCCTAGACCTAACCCCGAAACCCGAAGCCGTCGTCTGAGCTGCTTAGGTAAAACTTCCCTTGGCCGCTCCGTGGCCAGAGCGATGGGCTCCGCGCTCACGGGTTTAGAGTTTAGGAGTGGGCATTTAGGGTTTATAGGGTTTAGACTTAAGCGTGTAGGGTCTAGAGTTAAGGGCTTTGGGTTGAAGAGTTTGGAGCCATCGGCCCCCTGTAGGGGCCCATGGTTTCGAGTCCTTTTATGTATACCCCGATGTTCCACGAGTTAAATTAGGGGCTCACATTTGGTTGTTGTTTAGCGGGTGGGTGCACGTTGTCAGCAACTTAGAGAAAGATCCCTACATCCCTGCAGACAGAATGCTTTATATGGTTTCGGGCCATGAAATGAATCCTTACAGGCAGGATCAAGAAGTGTTCTGCATGCCGTTATGATATTAAACTCGCATACATGGTTGAAGGTACTTGGGCCCCAAGCTCTAAACCCTAACTAAACCTTAAACCCTAAAGTCAAAGCTTGCGCCGCCCAACTACAACGGTGGGTACGCTTATGCCCTCGCCCTCAATGGCCAAAGGCCGACCCAGAACAATCATTTGCCTCTCCACAGGCTTGGGAACAGTAGCGCCTATGGTAGGCCCAGTATACTGGGACGTGTTCTTTCGCGACCACCTAACCCTCAGCCCGCTCTGTTGTTTTTGCAGAGGGGGTCTCGAATTTCCAGGGCCTCCTCTGCGAGCAACTTTCGGGAGCAAAGAGTGTGATGGACCGGCCAGAAACCTCCCAAGCTCATCACTTGGACTTCCAAGCCCATTCACCAGATCCTAAAAGGGACCAAACACAAACCGGACCGCTCAAAGCGCGTTGCTGCAAGGACCTTGAGATTGCCAGTCAGCTTTTATGTACGCGATGGATGGGTTCTCAAATGTCCTGCTTAGATGCTCTGGTCTCCGTTGAAATTCCATCCTCGCCGTGGATGCTGCTTGCCATGTGGCCTGGGATTGCATTTGTTCGCCAATGACCGTTCCAAGAATCACAAGGATGGTCCTGAGACCGTGTTTGAAATTAGTTCTGCTATTGACCGGCCGAGTTCAGGTCTTATACAACTATATAAACTCAAAACGGAATAGACTTGGCCACCTAGGACGATGTGGGGTGGGTGAATGTGTGCCACCGTCAGGCCATGGCAGCATGTCGCATAGCACGGCACGCAAAGCGAATCTGTGGCATGACTAAACCCTCAACCCTAATCCCTAAACGCAGGATGTTCGTGATTGTCATGTGTCCCACTCGTGGACCCCCCTAATGACACCCTAATCTCTAAACAAACTGGATGAATGGCGTTCAGGGATCTGGTTCTACACGACAAGGTTTGGGTTTTTCGGCTTGGCGGGGTGCAGGCGTGTGGGGTTTGAGAGCAAGGTTTTGCGTTGAAGGTTTGGGGTCTACTAGGGTCGAGGAAAGCTTTCGGGATCTAATTCAGGGGTAAGCAGGTGCTTCTAAGATTTGTTCAGACGGGCAAGGTAAAGATGTCGAGGGATCCCATGCCTCGGGGGTAAGTCAATGCAAGTCTGCAATGCTACGGTCGATACAAAAAGTCTTGCACGACCTATGATTCCAGAATTCGAAAGGTTCAGGGTACGTAGGGCCATGCAGCATTTTTAGCATCCTCCGTAACAATCCTGCATGACATTAGGGTTATGCAGATTTCGGATATCAGCAGTAAGTACACGACACAAAATTCTCTTGCAGAAGGACTTGCTTCCTCTGTCTTTTTTTATATCTTGTTGGTGGGTGTTAAGGCATTGGGGAATGGATTGCTACAGTAGCTTGCATAGAATCACAATGAATCACAAATGCTGGCTTCCGTATTCGATTTCTGATTTCTTTTACAACCAGGAGCAATTTTTGAGATTGTTTCATCCCAAGGATTAGAAGTTTCCTAAGTTCGACGAATGGTTTTTTCTATGTAAGTTTATCCTCAAGACATTTTGGCGATGTTAACCCTGCCAAGAAGGTTGGAACCATCCCCAGAAACAACGCTAGATTCAAATACCTCTATCCTCCTGCGGGCAACCCTGAGTTTTTGTTTTGCCACGAAACATTCTGATTTCCAGGTGTGTGTTCGTAGGAGCAAGTGGTTCGTCTGGCTTCCGAGACAGCAAGGCGAATGGATACCCCGTCTCTGACCGATGATCTGCCTTGTAGCTTCCTTCTGAGGGCATGCTCCTTTGCCAACAACCCTCAATTCAAAGATGTTTGACTGAAAGCCTCCTAAGCCCTTGTAACCTGTATATGCTCCTCGGGTCCTTGCGTCCCCAGGGTCCCAAATTTTAAGTGCCACCACCAATCCCTAGGTTAGACCTGAAATGTCGAACCCTAAACTCAACCAACAATCCTCAACTCGAAGCCCTCACCCCTAAAATGACACTATTTCTTTTTTGTGCAATCTTTATATACATATCCCTCAACCCGTTAAAGCCCTAACAATCTGTAAGCCCAGATCACCTGCAAAGGCCGGAAGTTCCATCGGATAGCACTGGGAGGCCCAAAGGATGAAGGAAGTTTTAAGGGATTAGGGTTTAGGGTTTAGGGTTTTAGGGGTTTAGGGTTTAGGGTTTAGGGGTTTAGGGTTTAGGGGTTTAGGGTTTAGGGTTTAAAGTTTAGGGTTTTAGGGGTTTAGGGTTTAGGGTTTAGAGTTTAGGGTTTAGGGTTTAGAGTTTAGGGATTAGGGTTTTGGCTAACCACATGCCTGCGGAAGTATCCATCAGGGGG
>CAJNIZ010000647.1:24738-49597 GCA_905231905.1 Symbiodinium pilosum | reverse complement strand
TTAGGGGTTAGGGGTTTAAGGCTTAGGAATTTTCCCACACCCCTGGGAGGATGTATAAAGTAGAAGCCCCCCCAAAATGGTACGTACCCCATTCTATTGGGGGGATCCTTTGAAAGAGGTCCACCATGTTCATCCTCCCTAACCCCAAGATTTGGGTACAGGTACCTCAAGTCTTTTTTTGTTGGATGGCCAGGCGAACTTAGCAAGCGAGTTGAATACAGGGATAGCTGGGCTTCTCCTATGGCTTAAAGGCAGCGGGTGGAGCTCTATTTTGGCGAGTGCAGAGGACTGCTCAGTGAGGTGTTTTGCTATGGCTGCTGCGCTCAGAACCGTTCTCGGGCGCAGCGCGGTTGAGTTTGGAGAGGATCCAGGTTTTTGCGGTCGTATCCTTACCACGCAGGCTCTTCTCCCTATTAACACCAACTGGAAAGCAACCTACCTCTCTTTTTACAGAAATGAAGGCTGGGGAATGGATCCTTATCCCAGTCCCCGTATAGCCCCCCATCATGGGGCAGTATCCATTGTCTTTTCTTCCTGTGTCAGTCTTCATGCGCAGCCCTTCCAACTTCTGTCTGGGAGGTGTCCGCGATGAGGCCGAATTGCGGGGTCATCGCCCGAAGCCTCAGACCCACCCGCATTCTTGGAGGATCAAGGAAATTATAGCCCATATATAACTGGTACTTGGAACTCAATTATAGCCACATTCGGGGATTTAAGGGGGCTCATAATTGTGCTATAAGTAGAGTCAGACTTTGACTATAGCGACTCTGAACCTCCACTCGCGGGAGCTTGATGACAAATCTGGGTCCCTGTTGAGATTTTATGCTCACATTCCTAGTAGACTACGGCCCCATATGGAAATGCAACTACAGCATTCATTGAAAGGTGTCCCAACAAGGAACCAGAAGTGTTTCAATTGTATGTTTTCTACCATTCTTGGCCACAAGAGAGACGTCTACATCTACATCGCAGAATGGTTTTGTATCCCTGTGTTGCCCTACACACCTTGTAGCATCCCTAGGGAATCCCAAGATGTCGCATGGCGTAAGCATGACCCATGAGGTCGGACGTACATTGGAAGCATCCCGGGAGTCATCATCCAGGCACCACAACAATTTATAGGGTTTAGGGGTATAGGGTATAGGGTTTAGGGCCCAATGTAGGTATTAAATAGAAAGGTTGCAAAGTTGCGGTTCAGGGACTCGGGAGTAGCGTGAGGGTTTGGAGTTAAGGCTCCATTGTCTGGCTTGCTGTTAAGGAGCTTAAGTCGAGTTATCTTTATAACGAGGAAAGCGTATCAGTTACCATATACACATGATGGTAACTGAAACTAAGTTCCTTAACAGCGACCCAGCTGTTAGAGTTCTGGGCTCGGAGCTTGGGTTTCACTCCAAATGGTAGTTTCCCAAAATAAGGGGACCCCAATCTAGACCCCAAAATATTATAATCCTTATTATGGGGACCCCCAAAAAGGTACCCCTAATTTTGGGAAGCTACCAAATCCTTAAAGCTCATCCTTTGCACCCGTAAGCCCGGGAATCTGTAATGCGGGAACCCTAGCGATCATAGGGCCGTTTCGGGCCCGATAAGTGTAGGGTTTGGGGGGTTATGGGTTGTGGGTATATGGTGGGGTGGTATGGAGAATTTACCTTAAACCCTGATGCCGGTATTTGAGTAGTTTGTGGCGTTCTGGTTGGGCAATCAATACCAAGAATCTTGCTGAATCCTCATAGACCCAGGGAGCCCGATACCCCTTCCATTAAGGAATATGGGGGTTTCCCAGAAGTAGGGTACCTTTTTGGGGGTCCCCATAATAAGGATTATAGTATTTGGGGGTCTATATTGGGGTCCCCTTATTTTGGGAAACTACCATATACCCTAAACGGAACCAGGATCCCTGATATGATCTTAAGCAGTGTTTCTTGATTTATATGGGTTAGGTGGACCCCCCCACCCAGTAATAGTGACTATTATGGATAGTAAGGATTATACTAGGGTCCTCTCATATTCTTATTATACCACTATTACAGGGTTGGGGGGTCCTCCTAATATATGGGTGTTGGGCTCCCTCGCGAGTACTGAAATTTGTTTGGATGGGCACAAACAGCTTCTCAGTGACACTGCCTGAACTTCGTTAAATTCTCTATTTGGTAGGAGCTATCTGATCCTATGTTACGGTATCATACTGTATGTATGGCACAAGAGGAATGACTTCGAACAGTTTGGCGCCAGTTTATACTGCAGCATAATCTGAAGAGCCTTAATATCTTAGTAGACCTTGAAAGGACCAATAGTCTCTTGAAGTCACCGAAGAACAGCTTAAGATCCTAAAGCTTTGCGTGTACCTAAACCAAAGCCCTAAACTTAACATGTGAGATGACACCCTAGTCCTGAACCCCAAACGATACATCTAAACCGCCCAACCCAAAACCCTAGAACCTAAAACCTAAATCCAAACCCTGAACCCTAAACAGGCTTTCCAGACTTTGGGTGTGAACAACCCGGTCATCCTGTTGGATGAGGCATGCAGAACACCGAGGGTCCATGTACGGTTTAGGGTTTAAGGTTTGGATCTAGGGTTTAGGGCTTAGGGTTTAGGGCTTAGGGTTTAGCGATTAGGGTCTCCAATACCAGGGTTTCAGGTACCCATCAATGAGGGCTTGAAAGGGCTTATGGGATAAAGTATGGACATATGGGGTTACGTGGGGTTGAAGGTTTATGTAAGGGAATTCAGGGGTCAGCCTAAGGGCCTAAAGGTCCGAGTACCCAGCTATAAGGGTTCAGGTGCCATAAAATCACCCTTGTCAGTGTGTTTGGGACCTGAAGTCCTGTCATGTGGGTAATTACTCGGACCCCAAGGGGGAAGGATCGTCATGCTTTCTTCTCATATGAGGTTTCGACATGTCTATATGAGCTGTAGTCTAAACTCCTTAAAGGGGGTAATACAGTGGGGATTACATAGAGGACTACCACATGAGTTATTAAGGGGGGCACCAGGAGGGTAGACTATAGCTCATATGGGGGTTTCGTTCGGGGAGAGTCATCATCAGGAAGAAAGAAATGATGTTGGCTCCTTTGGTAACCGCCTAGGGCTCATCCTATCCTATTGGAGTGAGAGCTTTCTTTCAAGTTATATTGGGGTTAGATTAGGGTTGTGTTGGGACTTCACTAGGGTTATATTGGGATTATATTGGGATTATATTGGGGTTATATAGGGCTTATCTTAGGGTTATATTGGGATTATATTAGGGGTTATATTGGGACTACATTAGGGCTACATTAGGGTTGTATTGGAGGGCTTCATTGAAGTCATAACCACCTACGGCGACATAAAACTATAAAACTTGGGGCGGGCGCTGGATATAAAGGGTGATGCAGGCTCCCTGCATCCACAGTAGGTTTTAGAGATCAAGAGGTTGGGGTTTCGGGGTTGCATGCGAGAAAAAGGTAGATGTTTTTGATGCCTCAGAGGAGCACATATAAGCGCATACATATTAGGTGTCATTTCGGCTGGACCATGTATCCAAAACCGAGGTAAGGTTAAGGAAAACAAGCAAGTTTGTTCGCAATCTTTTGACATCTAGTTAAAACCACATCATTGTCCAAACGAAGTCCTTCAGACCCTAACTAAAGCCATTTTAGATTCTAATTCAATTTGTTGAACCAATGCGAAATCAAGTACAACGTAGTGCAAAGACCAAGTTCAATTCGAAAACAATCTGCCTATCTGGTTCTTACCGACCCAGCCACCCGCGCACCAAACCACCCACCCAACCAACCACAATTCTACCACCACCACTGCCCGGCCACCGTCACCGCCAGCAAGCATTGGCAATAATCGTGCTGCCACAATGCCGCCCTGCTACTAGAGAATACGGATACTTATTAATTTCTGTGTTCTGTATGATTGGTCCTGCCCCCACCCAGCAAAAGTCGGATAACTATGGATAGCCCTTAATATGACCCCCCATTACAGACTGTTCATGGGCGGGGGCAGGACCCAACCTGTACGTCCTTCTGTCTGCCGTCATTGCATTCACTCTTGACAGTTACACATGAGCTATAATCTAAACTAAGCTCCTCAAAGGGAGTTATATCGGGGATTATAAAGGGAAATATTCCAAAGGTTACTGAGGGGCACACTAGGAGTTTAGAGTATAGCTCACATGCGCCCTGGGCCCCAAACATTGAAGATCACATGCTACATCACATAAAGGCCTCTGTTCCTCTCAATCAAAGTGGCTCCCGACAAACACCAGCATAAATCATTTCATCTTACCTTAACTTCGTGCACCCAGAATGCGAGTTAGTAAGAGCGGGCGGTAGAGGCCGGCGGTGGTTCTGGTCGGTGGTTGATGTTGCTTCCTGGTGGCAGTTGTGCCCCTGCTTCTGCTGCGGGCAAACGTAGCACCTATTGATCGACAAAGATGACATTCTAACTTTGAACACCACTTTCCACGCGAACCCGAAGCCTTTGTCCAGGGACTTGAGTCTAAATGCCCCCAACGCCCATCAACAACTTGATCCTAAACACCGATACCCACACCCTAAGCCCACTGCCGCCCACCACCCGGAAGCCCATTGTCAGGTCGACAAGACGTCACAGAATTCTATGTTCAATCCGCAGGCCACTACGGGCGTGTGGTACAGTGAGAGTGCTTTCTTGTATGCGCCAAACATGATGGGTGCTGCACTTAAAGAAATACTAGGTTCTTAAATACCACTATATAAAGAGGATCATAATTTCGACATCGTTCATACAAGGAAGGCGCTGGGGACTTGTTCGAACAGCTTATTCCAAGCAGGTAAGCTTGTAGGCGGGTGTTTTCTGTCGGCCTAGTCATATCAGACCTTGAAACACCGCAGGAATTGTATAGAAGGCTTAAATCACCCTAAACCCTAATCCCGAAGCCCTAAACGACAGAAATGAGAGTCGGACTCTGATGCTACCCTCCTCCGAGCTATGATTCAAACTACAGATCCTGCATGGACTGAGTATTCTGGAATACCCTAGTTCCCAACGGTACTGCGAATCGTGACGGATTTCAGTATCAACCGTAACAAGGACCCAATGAAACTCCACACCCCTCTTTCAGAAGTTAGGAACACCAAGAACCTCAGCATCCGGATTTTGGGGAGACATCTCTACCTCCTAGCGGATGTTTATTGGGGGATTAGGGTTTATAATGGGGATCTCTGTCTCTGTTTGTCTCTTCTGTCCTTTTTCGGCCTCTCTTGCGTTTTTTCGGCCTCTCGAATCAAAAGGGCCTGCATCAGAACGGTGGAAGGCCGGTCCTTCTAGGCAGCGGGCCTAGGAAGACAGCTGTTCCCCTATGAGGGCCCAACTGCCAGGGTATATAATCGCGTTTCAGGTCTCAAACGCTACCAAGGTTTTTCGTGCCCGAAACCCTGATGTTTGGACACTTGGACCCTTAGGGCTACCGTGGGGACATCTGGTGGTTTCCCCAAGTAGGAGACCCCAGTATAGACCCAAAAATATTATCGTCCTTACTATAAGGACCCCCAGAGAGGCTTCTCTAAGTTTGGGAAACCTTAAATAAAATCACTAAACCCTACACCCTAATCCCAAAACCCTAAACCTTAAGCTCTAAAAGGGATTGTTTTCCAGGTTGTGGTTGGGTACGGTTCGGGATATGTCCGCTTTTGGGCTTGAAGTGGGGGACTCAAAAGATTTTCAGGGTTCCTAAACCCTAAACCCTAAACCCTAAACATAGGGCTTTGAGGGAACCCTTGTGGATGATGGTCACGACGGATTGCTACTGGTCAGTAATCTAAAGTTTTGCAAGCAAAAAATCAGTTTATTGCAATCCTAGCTGCTGCTGCTTGCGCCGGAACCTGGTGCGTTCTAGAAAGAGTGTTCCAAGAATAGATCCATCATCTTCGAATCCTGGCCCATACGTTCTAAACTGAGGGCCCGAAACCCTCAACTCGGCCCCCTCCCCCAAGTTCAAGACTGTGAGCTATGAACCCTGAAGCTCGGGATCCAACCCGAAATCTTGCCTGCAATAACTTGCAACTCAGTGGGAATTACCCGATTTTCAAGGAGGAACTACAATACAACTGTAGGTAGTTGGAGTGAACCCTGAAAAGGCCATAGCCCGGAACCACGATTGCCTAACACGGCAAGGCTACCTTGCTGGAAATCCTGGATCCGGAGCAAAACACGTCCTTCAAGGAGGGACGGCAGATTGCGCAAGATTTCCCATGTCAGCAGTATGCTCAAGATGAACTGTAGTCTAGACTCCTGAACGGCCTGCGTATATAGGGGATTATATAGGGGAGTAGTCTGGGGTTTATTCAGGGGGATACAAGGAGTTTAAACTATACCCCCTTTAATTCCCTACATGATTTTATAATCCCAGTTTCCATTTCATTTTCCATTTTCTTGTCCACTTGATTCTCTATGATGAAGGGGGATACTAGGAGTTTAGACTAGCTCAGAGAGGTTTTGGATGACAGTGGCAGGCAGCAGATGAAGTCGGAGGGCCCAAGTCCCCAACAACATTTTTGATTGTCCGAAACGGTTGCTGGCTTGGGCTTGTTGGGGTTTAGGTTTTACGGTTTAGGGTTAGCATGCAGTCGCTTGGTAACAGGACCAGTTGCCCAGGGCTGTCTGTTTGTTCAGATTGAGGAACCGTTGCTCTCAGGCGTCAGGCTCTGGTACCTGGGCCGGCCTTTATACCCTACCCTTTTCCTGGGATGCTTAACTTTGTATATAGGAAACAGGTACCCTGAAAATGGGGTAGGGTATAAGAGTCTAGTTGAGGTATCTGAAGGCTCAGGGGACTTGGTAGGGTCGGCACCCTGCCAAGCACCATTTGGAAGCACCAGAAACCACAGGATAGGCTGAATGCTTGGCAGACTTTGCATTGCCAGGGTCCTTGATCCCTAAGGGTCCATGTGCCCAATAATTGGGTGCTTAGGGTTTTGGTAGTAGTAATTATAGTACAGGTTTTGTGTAAGTATATGTTTACTAGGTACTTGGACCCTTAGGGGATAAGGTTTTTCTTTACGGTGTCAATACGTTTCTTGCACATTTACTGGGCCTTTCCCCCTTACAGTTACAGTTACAACAATATCTAGCGGGAATTCTCATAGCTCCTTAATGAGCCCCTTGACGGACAGTTAATGTAACGGGAATGACTCAACACATGCTAAAATACCCGGTTCTAACCTTGAGAATCCCGTAGCATTGAATCCACTGCACCTGGGCCTCAAACTCCAAACCCTGAAGCCAACATCTTCAAGTGCTAAGCCCCTGAATCCGCAAATCCCAACCGCCAGGAAAATTCACAAATAAAAAAAGAGCCTTACCTAAGCCCTATAAACCCTAAACCCTAAACCTTAAACCCTAAACCCTAAACCTTAAACCCTAAACCCTAAACCCTAAAACCACAACTACAGAAAGCGTCAGGACCACTACTTGAACACACCCTTCGACTTGCCTAGTCCCCAGATCTGATCTGAGCTGTAGTCGAAGCTCCTGTAAGGGGGTAATATAAGGGATTATATAGGGGAGTAGTATAGGGTTATATAAGGTTATGTAGGGTTTAGGGCCTTAGCATGGGGCTTATATACGGGATTATACAGGGGAGTAGTATAGGGTTATATAGGGTTTAGGGTTTCTTTCCGTACTTTCGCAGATGAGCAGAAGGCCTACATCCTTCAATGATTGCGCGTTTGAATTCATGAGTGCGACAACTTGTCTCCATCAGCTTTGGAAGGGTTAAGGGTCTGAACTCCTTAAGAGGGCTTGCTTATACAAGCGATTATATAGGGGAGTAGTATAGGGGTTATTAAGGGGGAACCTAGGCGTTTAGACTATAGCTCACATGAGTTGGCAGCTTATCGCGAATTAGAGTCAAGGCGCTAGAGGGTGCTGTGCCTGAATCCCAAAATTGTGAATCTTTTCAGCGTTTGTGGGAGCGCTTTTTGAACATCGTTCCTTCGGGTTTAAGATCTTCAGAAACTGTTCAAAGTTTACGGTGTACTTTGTTTTGTTGTTTTTTGCCCTGTACAAGGCCTATGATATAAAGATGTATCTAGACACAAAGACATAGGCATTGAACAGCTAGTGCAATATTGGGTCACAGAACCTTGGGATGTACGGCATTCGCGTATACTGAGGTCATGCAGAATTTTCAGTTTTTAGTATCAACAGTGCTACAAGGGCAACAGAAGCAAAACCAGTGAAATACATCTTCAGGTCCCAAGCCATTTTCATTTGCACGGCCAACGACACTTCCACCATCGACCGGCCATTGCTTGACCGGATGGAGGCAGAACAAAGCTGTCGGATTCAAGCTTTCGGATGTAGAGGGGAGCTGCACCTAGATGTCGGGTATGGCTTTGAGTTAGGGTCTACCTGGGCCCCAAAAGCAGGTAAAATAACAGCCCAAAACCAACCAAAAACAGCACAAGAGGGGCGTTGATTTTACGTACGTTTGGGGATCAGGTAGGGCTTAGACATCAGGCTTGCGTGTTTAATGAGGCATCGAGGTTCATGTTTGAGGCTAAAAACGATTCAGAGTTGAGGGTCTAGGGTGAGGGTGCATGGGTTGAATGGATGACGTATATGGCTTCGGGTTTAGGGTTTAGGGTTCCTTTTTGGGTACCCTAATTCATAGGGATCCAAAAGGGACCATAATTTTGACAACCACCCATATGCATTCCTTTGTAAGGTCTGTCTGCCCGTTAAGAAGAAGAGTAGGAAATCAATAATTCGGTACCCTTTAACCCTGAACCCTGCATGAGCATCATATGGGGGGTACCCATCTGGTAATTACTCACCTGGGGATGTCCTAAACCTCAAACCCTAAACCCCTAAACCCTCGACCTTAAATTCTAAACACACAAACCCTCAACCTCTAAACCCTAACCTCCTAAACCCCTAAACCCTAAACCCTAAAGGGAGTCAAGAGTCAGGTGATCGACCTTGCTGGCTACACTGTCGAAGAGAAGGCCTGGGTTCCTTTGGGTTTATTGCTTCAAGGCTTTAGGGGTTTAAGGGTTTAGGATCTAGAGGTTAAGGGGTTTACGGTTTGGGGGCTTGGGGGTTTAAGGTTTAGAGTTTAGGGTTTGGGGGAGTTTAGAGTTTAGGGGTTTAGGGGTTTACAGTTTAGGGGCTTGTGGGTTTAGAGGTTTGCGGTTTTGGGTTTAAGGTTTAGGGGTTGAGGAGTTCAGGGTTCAGGGTTTAGGGGTTTAGAGTTTAAGGGTTTAGGCATGAGTGTTGGGCTTAGGGTCTATATAAGGCTTAGGGTGTAGAGTGGAAGGTGAGGTACTTGAAGCTTCATGTAGCCGAATCAGTAGCTACTGATGGCTTGAGTCATGTCATAGCCCTACGGACCTAGAGCTGGGGTCGCCTAGACGATGTGCCGAAAGTGACATTATGGAGAACTTTACACGGTGTGTATATGGCTTGTTTGGAAGACTGAAGACTTTTCTTATGCGGTGCTCACATACACTTGCAGAGCGCATATATCCGACGTCGGCTGCCGGTGGTGCTTGGTGGTTGATGAACCTTCGAAGATTATAGTACGCTCAGGCCAGCAGTCGTACAGGTATTTCTAAGAAAGGCTGCCCGCGCTCAGTACCAGAAGATGCTACAATCGGAACCCACCCGAACATGGAACCACGCTTTTGAGAACTCCAAACCCCGATCCTGAAACTTTACCCCGAAAGCCTACAGCCCCAACCCCCAAGCCGCAACCCTGCACCCACACTGTTAACCCACCTAAGGTCGCAATTGCCAGCAGCCACCTCCTCCCAAAGCAGCGGCGGTTACACGCGCTGGAGGCTGCAAGTCAGGGGGATGATCTAGGTATTTTGTTGGTTGTGGGGGATGTTCACACTATGGGACCATGTTTAGGGAATAAGGCGGTATGTATGGGACTTTCACGGGTTTAGCTTTGGGTATATGCATGTGTATACAGACAAGTTCATATGCAGCCTCCTTTGGGTGTCGGTAGGTTTGGGGTCCTCACGTCTTGGCCTAAGTCATTGGACTATCATGGGTCCAGCCAATATTCACCCCCCAAGCATATAAGACCTAATAATCGTCCTTCCAAAGCCCTAATGGTTCCCAACACTTCTTATCGGCGTGGTCCTTGTCCCAAGTGGCCAAACACCCAGATTTTAGCGCCTCAGGTAGCAAGTCCAGTCAGACTAGTCATGGTATTTTGGAGCCAGAATCTTGTCGTTGAGGAACATGGACCCTTACCTAAACCCCCAACTTAGGCAAAATCATGGCGCAACACTCAAACAATCCCAAAAGGCCGTTATTCTACATACCTCTAGGGTTCAGGTAGAGCTTGAACCGACAGCAACATTCTTGGGACCAGTCTCGCAAAGAACCCAATGAATGACAGACAAAAGGGATACAACAGGCAGTTGATGGTTATGATTGCACGCTGATCATGACCCTTTTGACTCTGAGGAAAAGATTTCCAATCATGAAAACTGCTGCAAGAACTGGTTGGATAGGGCGCTGCACCCCGGACCCTGTCTCCAACTCTAAGGGTCCCAGCATACAAATATTCAGAACTTTTGGCACCCGAAATCATTCAGATTGTAGAATTTAGGACCTGGAACCCCGTACTTTGGTAGTTGGAGCCTTAGGGTAAGCTTGCAAGCTACTCGATGCACAGAAGTCTTCGGCCCATGCCCTTCGTTCTGTTGAAAATGCCTGGCTCGTAGCATTTTTGTGTTTCGGGTCTAGGGCCTTCATGATGAACGGTTTCCCAATCGGGTTGTACATGTGCATTCTAAACCCTAAACCCGAAACGCCACCCAAACCCTAAACTCTAAACCCTAAATCCTTAACCCTGAACCCTAAATCCTGAATCCTAAACCCTAAATCCTGAACCCTAAACCCTACAAATCCTGAACCCTAAACCCTATAAATCCTGAGCCCTAATCCTAAATCCTGAGCCCTAAACCCTGACCCCCCAAACCTAATTTCTAAACCCTAAACCCTAATGCCTGATCCCGGAGGACGAGCCTGCAGAAGATGGTCAGGAGGCATGCATTGAGTTTAGGGTTTACAGGGTTTATAGGGTTTAGGGGTTTAGGGTTTACAGGGTTTATGGGGTTTAGGGTTTAGGAGTTTAGGGTTTAAGTTTTATTTAGAGGTATAGGGCTTAAGGTTTCGGAGTTTAAGGGTCTAATGTAGACCCATGATTAATAATCCCCTTCCTTTTGAGGGCCTTAATATTATAATCCCTGTTATAATCCCTATTAAGGGGAGGGGCTGTATTGATCAGGGGTCTGGGTTAGGGCTGAAGGTTTCGGGTTTAGGGTTTGAGGGTTTAAGGTTTAGGGTCTGAGGGTTTAAAGGTGTTACAGAGATATGTAGCTGAAAAAGGGATACGCAGAGTATAGGGTTGAGAGGTTTCGCGGGTTTAGGGGTCTTCAGGACTTAGGTTTTGGGGATGTAGGGGTTTGGGGCTTTGGGCCCTGAAGCTTAGGACTAGGGATGGGGGTTCAGGGTTTAGGGCTTGATGGTTTTTAGAGGTTAGGGTTCATGGTTTAGAGTTTTAGGGCTTAGGGCTCGCTGGTTTAGGGTTTCAGGATTCATGTGCTATGGTTAAGTGGTCATGTTTCAGGGTTTATTTTAGGGTTTAAGGTTGAAGGTTCACGAATGGTTGTAGGTTGAGTTACAAACAGCCGAAAGGAAGTGTAAACTAGGTATGGCTTCTCTAATCCACCTGCTCTTGGTTCCCGTATTCAAACTACAGATGAGTCTCCGGATTGCATTCCTAGGAGGGAATCTGTGCCATTGGTTTTTGGTCTTCGCATTTCAGGTTGCAACTTCAGGTGCTAAGGATTTGCCATAAACCCTAAACCTAAAGCGCCACAGCCATCATCTGCCCCAGAGACTTTAAACTTTGCTTGGTGTGAGTAGCACAGTAGCAGATGGGGGCGCAAGAGTCTAGCGGTTTAGGGTTCAGGGTTTTTAGTTTAGGAGTCTAGGGTTTAGGGGTTCAGGGTTTAGGGTGTACCGTGCTGTGTGGAGCAGCGCCGCAAACCTCCAAGTGGGCCCTTGCGAGCCAGCTAGAGGCTGCCTTCATTGACTTCCGAATCCAAAAAGCCTTAACGGGAGTTTCTTCAAATAAGCCCAATCGCTAAATCTGTAGACAGATATATAGAGAGCCTAGACAGCTATATACAGAATCCAAAACGAGCACACCTATGACCGTTTTATGTCCAAAGGGCACCTGATCTCGGGAACCCGCCCAACAAAACCGCAAAAGCTTTCTGACTGCAGGTTCTGGCCCCGCGCTTGGAAATCACCAGTGAGGCTTTGGAGGCGTCGACGGTAAGGAAGTTCGGAAGTACAGGGATTTGGGGCTTAACCTTTGGGGTGGGGTTTGGGGCTTGTTTGCAGTGTGCACTTCCCCAAAGCTAATCAAAGACCCTGCAAGGAGGACTGTCCCTTGAAAAGGGGACTATATGGTAGGTTCTCAAAATAGGGGGGGACACCACAATATAAGACACCTAAACATTATGCTCCTTACTTCGGAAAAGCCTGAACACTCCACCTTAATCCCTTACCCTCAGCCCTGATTCCTGAACCCTAGTCCCTTGACCCCAATTCCAAAGCCTATACCCTAAACCCTGACCCGCAATCTCTAAACCTTGACAACAATCTTGCCCTTGTGTGAACTCAGTGGAAGGAACCTCAAACCCAGGGGCATAGCCATAAAGGGTACAACTCTTCGGGGCCAACGATATACCTGATGCAGGCGCTGATCACTCGCTGGACAGCGGAGAGTGGCGTCAGGCCAGGGATCAGGATTGAAGCCCCAGAAAGGAATTGAGCTACAGTCTAAACTCCTTAAAGGGGGGTATATAGGGGACTATTATAGGGCTTATTAAGGGGGATACTAGGAGTTTAGACAATGGCTCAATTGACGTTTCTGAACGTTATAGATCTCTTTTTGGGCGCGCCGAGGATAAGGACCTCATACTGTTACAAGGCATGTAGTCAACCTACGTGTCGGGAAAACTGCTGTCAAAGTATGCTTACCTGATAAGACTGTGGGGCTCCCAGTAGTTTAGTATATATCCCTTGTTTTGCGACAAGAGTTAAACCTTAAACCCCTAAACCCTAAACCACTAAACCCTAAACCCCTAAGCCCTAAACCTGCCCATCTAGAGCCTTGTTTCAACTGCGGGGCATCTTTTTTTTGGCCGCATTGGTTTCAGGGAGCCTGCCTCAACTAACAATTCGGTGGATACTAGAAATGGGGGTTTCAAAATTAGAGGTACTTTTTTGGGGGTCCCTATAATAAGGACTATAGTATATTGGGGTCTATATTGGGGTACCCCTCATTTTGGGAAACTACCAAATCCTGCATGACCGTAAGTACATTACATGTTGGAAAGTATGCTACTATAGTTTATTGAGGTCGTGCGGGATTTTTTAGTATCAGCAGTAGCAGCTCTTCAGCATCCCGTTGCTGCTCAAGTCAAGAGGTGCCGAGCTTTTAAAGCCTCCTACCTCTAGACTTATATTTTAACCTTACACATACTTCTCCAAACTGGCTTACTGGCTTCTATTGCACAACCCTGATAGATGCAGGGTTATAAACTTCGCTTCAGAAGTAGTTACTAAGTCCAAAGGACCGCCAAGTCAGCCAGAACCTTATGTAGATCCAGCGTAGCTACAGCCATGCGCTTGCTTTTTTTTTTCTCTGCGTGCTTTCAATCGGAACATGCTGTTAATGCAGAGAGAATCCCGCACCAGGTTCACGGCTAAGGGTTTAGGGTTAGGATTTAGGGTTTAGGTTTTAGGGTATTTGAGGGATTTCAAGTGGAGCAACCTTCCCCATCAACAGTAATGCCATATACTGTAGGAGCCGAATGGATTGCTCATTTTATTGTCCTAGATTCCGGACAAACAAGGACACTAGAACTGAAGTTTACATTATTCTGCGCTCCTACTGAGGCTGCATTCTGATTCTTGAGGCCCCTGCACGGCTTAGAGTTCAGGGTTAGGGCTTAACTTATAGGGTTGAGGATCATAGTGTTGAGCAGCTTTAGGAACTTTAGGATATAGGATAGGAGGACCCCCCACCCTGTAATAGTGGTATAATGGGAATACAATAGGGCCCTAATATACTCCTTCTTATCCCTTATAGTCTTTCTTACTGGGTGGGGGGTCCACCTAAGATATAGGGTTGAGATGACGATTTGGTCTTGCCTGCCTCCATGCGCAGGGCTTAGCTCTATGAGCTGAGGTTGAACATACTTCAAGGCTTTTCTTGTTTAGGGTTTAGGTTTTAGCGTTTAGGGTTGAGGGCCAAGGTTTCTGAGACCTAGAACAAGCATCCCAGCAGTATGCAACAAACTGGGACTCGACTCAGTTTTGACAAGTATACATAAATTGTGTTTTTTAGGTAGACCCCCCCCCTGTAATAGTGGTATAATAGGAATATAAGAGTACTTGAAAATAATCACCAATATCCCTTAAAGTCACTGTTACCGGGTGGGGGGTCCACCTGAACCCTAAACCTTACACCCTAAAATATTACTGGGCGGGGTTCACCTAATGTATGTTTGGATACCGCGGAAGGAAAGGTTGTCCCATTGGCAGACGTGAATGCCAGAACGTTTGAGCCACATGGCTTCGGCTTTAGGTTTTTAGGCTTAATGTTTAAGATGTTGTTTTTTCTTTTTTTCGGGGGGAGAGGGGGGGGGTGTGGCGGGTGGGTGGTGGGTTGGGTTGCAAGTTTTCGTGGTGCGGATACCTTCACCACAGTGCTGAGCCGTAAAGCCTTAAACCAAAAAACCCAAGCTCCAAACCCTACACCCTACACCCCAATTCAGGGTCTGAGCTCGTGCAGGTCCCTCGAACGTCATTTGGCACAGCAGCAGCCTGAACCATGTGAGGGGTGCCCTAGATTTATTAGGTTTAGGCTTTAGGGTTTGGGAAATGGAAAACAAATCGTATCTAAAATAACGGAGAAAATCACACGCAGGTTGTTGTGGAAGCTACGGCTATGCAGGATCACAACGGGCTTCTTCAAGCTTATTATCATGAGGTTCCTATAGTGGAGTGTCCATTACAATGCAGGTCCCGACGTCAATTCCTTTTTTTTGGAACAGCAACTTAGGCTAAGTCATATGTGTGGAGGTGTTCAATGAACGAATTGGGGGTCCAATTTTGGAGAGTGCCAATGACATGAGGATGAACGTTTGAAGGCGTGTGTAAGGATGGGGGACCCGATTTTTTGAATAGTCCCATGCAGCTAGACTGGAGCCCTAAATCCTAAACCCACCCTAAAGCCTAAACCCTAAACCCTAAACTCTAAACTTGCCTAAACCCTTACAGAGCATGAAGGCTCCCGAGGCTGATAGGTAATTTCCGCAAGCATCGTAGTAATCCTTTGCTAGGGATTAGGGTCTAGGGTTTAGGGTAGGACCCAGGGTCATTACAACTGAGTCGCTTACTTCCTATCATGCTGGATCCCAACAAGGAATGCCGAACTTTTTTCTGAGGCTCGCCCAATGAGGAACAAGGGTAAGACAAACAACTCATACAATAAAACCCTACTCATAAATACGTATACTGTTGCTTAGTATCATCCGAGAAGGAGCCCGATAAAGCAAGCCCCCCAAATTTAAACGCTAAGAAGGAATGCAGGCTTCCAAGTCTGGATATTCCCCTAGTAAGGAACCCAATGAGATAAACAGCTTCGAAACCAAAACTTGGTAAGGAACATAGAGCCCAATTCTTTAGAGCTCAATTCTTTGTTCGCTCCCAACTGGGCACCAATAATAAGATAACCAACTCTAAACCTGGGTTTGAGCGTTCAGCTTTTTTTTGGTTTCAGCTTTCAGTAGTTAGTTTTTCTTCGGAGCATGCAGTTGTTGTGTTGACCTATGGAGATCATCTAGACTTTCCTTTGCAGGCATCCCAAGGCATCAGGTTCCAAGTACCCAAACGATGGCATCTTTGGTCCCAAAGGACTCCAGCCTCAATGGGTGTGGGCACCGGGGAGCATAATATTTGGGTACTTGGACCCCTGAGCTTGCTACACCACAAGCCCAAAGCCCGGAACATCCCGGAACCCTACTAAATTTGTCGCCACACATCTAACCCTTTTCCATTGGGACCCCTGGAGGAACCACATCTCATTTCATCCGCGCTACCCCACTACACCTGGATTATTGGTCGGGTTTGGGGGAGTTCTTAGGAGTAAGTGATTCTCACTACTCATGCTTATTCGTGGTGCCATGGTTACTATTACTGCAATGCGTGCTCTGAACTTGCCGCGCAAGCAATACCCTAAACCCTTAGCCATACGGCGCCGTCTTGTTTTTGTGTCCGGGTCTTTGAGGTTTGTTTGCTGGCCCAGGGCTGTACCAGCTAGGCAAGGACTTGAGAGTGTAGGGTTAAGGGTGGAAATACAGGCTCGCACTGATGTATAGGGGTTGGAAATGAGGATCAGGTATCCTCCTGAAACCCAGCATGGACGCCCGCGGAAGGTGACTTCGGTGACAACTTCCCTTTCCAAAGGGGCTACATGGCCTTCACCCGTTTCCTCGCTACAACACTTCAGGGCTTCTTTCTCATGATTTTAGTAACACAGCCTTGGAATTACAAAAGAAGGGTTGTGGAAGTAGGCCGTCAACAACGTACTCTTGGCAGTACCTTCGCACCACCTAACCACAGAGCCCGAAAGTCCTTAACCTTAATACCCTAAACCTTAAACTAAACCCTAAAACCCTACGAACAAAAAATCCAACAATCCGAAGCCTCACTTCGAGATAGAGTTGGAGTTCGCTCAAGCTGCAGGACTTGGCACGTTTCAGCGAACTCCCCCAAGTTTACAGTACTTGAAGGTTCATGGGACTTAGTAGCTACAGAGTTCTAGGCCTACTTGTAACTATGGTAACCGAAAACTGCCATTAGAGTGACTATAGGGTGATTATAAGAAGCTAGGAAGGGCTTGAAGCCCAATGGTAACTAGTTACTAAGGTCCATGAACCTTCAAGCATGACATTCTAATTCCCAGACCCCAAATTAAAACCTAAACACTAAATCCTAAACCCTAATCATATAAGCCCTATATCCCAGATTTCAGGCTCTCAATCCTAAACCCCAAACCTCAACTCCACCCTAAACCCTAAACTTAAACCCTAAACCCTAAACCCTAAATCCTAAACCCGAAACCCTAAAGCCCAACTCTTTTAGGTTTCCAGGCCCAAGTCCTCGGCTTCTAAACCCCAAAACGTAGGTACCCAAACCTCCTAAGTATGTAGAATAATGGCCTTTTGGGCTATATTTAGGGGTTTGGGGCCATTATTCTACCTACTTTGGGGGGTCTAGGTAGTGACCACTAAGGCCATAATCAAGTACTATCCTATAGCCAGGGTTTAGGGTTTAGGGTTAAGGGCTTATGATACTGTAACACCTTTACATTATGATGATGCGCCGCAGTAGTGTTTCTCAATATACGTACCTGCCCTAAACCTCCACAGCATGCTTTTTGAAAGGATTTGTCGCTGGGCGGCACTTCGCTTGCAGGCGGTTGCATTTTTCGTTGCCTCTTTGTTGGGGGGGAGGTGAGTGTAGGAGTTAGGGTATTCTCAAAGCCAACACAAACAGAATGATTACTCTTGGAAGAGCCCTAGATCATGGATCACTTGGGGTAGGGGCTTCCCTACAGCCAAAACTCTACTGGGGTAAGGGTTCGGATAGTAAGATGTGGGGTTGCTCTATGGGTGCGTTACCATGCCTCTCGTCTAGGAACAGGAAATGCCTCGGGTAAATTCAACACCCATGAAATGTAGGTATACAAACACACAAATGTTTCACATATCATTCAGGGTTTGCACCCTATAGGGAAGGGAAGTATAGGAGGGTTCCTGACTTGCAGACACAGCCTTCTCGTCGGTGTTGCCAGTAGTGGCTTCGTGTTTGGCATGCGTGTTGCTTTCGGCTTCCCCATGTTCAGAACCCCCCCCCATTCGCTTAATAATGAATAACCCCCACGGTGAGGAATTCTCATTACTGGGATGTAGAGGTTTCTTTTTCCGAAAAATGTGGAGGGGATCATTTCAGTTTCATCATATGGTAGTTTCCCCAAATAAGGGGACCCCAATATAGACTCCAAAATACTATGGTCCTTATTAAAGGAAACCCCTAATTTTGGGAACCCCCCATATACAGTGGATTGAGGTAGCTTTGCACCGCATTAATCAGACAAATCCTGAAACCAGCCTTCTGCCCTAAACCCTCCATAGGGTCATATAGGGGTCATACAGGGATATATAGGGGGATATAGGGCTTAGGATTTAGGGTTACACTAACCCTGTCTCATATGGAAGTTCATATCCTTAAAGTCGTTTTAATACGGGTTCTCGTCATGTTGCAAACAGTAATTTTTGCCAAGTTCCAGGTCCTTGATCAAAGTAGGGGCTCTCGATCCAGCGGTCCTCATGTGCCTAACCTACACCATTTCAATCCCTTTCAACCACATTGAGGGCACATAGTCACTTAGTGTAGCACCTAGGAAACAGGTGGAGGCCCCTACTTGGGGCTTTCAACCTGAAGCCCAAAACCCTGAACCCAAACTCCCCCCAAAAAATACTTAAACCCCAGACCCTAACCCTAAACCCTAGACCCTAAGGGTTTAGGGTTTAAACCCTAAACCTTTAATCTACAGCCCATGTCCAGAGCCTGGACGTCCCTACCGGGCTGGGCAACGAGTCCGCGCGGCAGGTCCGTAGGTTTCAAGCCGGTTACTTTCCGGGTTATATTGGGGTTGTATTGGGGTAATGGAAAATAAAATGGAAACTACTATTTAGGGCTTAGGGTTTAGGGTGAAGGGATTGGGGTTTAGTTTATACAGAGTCATATAGGTGTACATGGGGGTATACAGGGGTTATACAGAGTTATATAGGGGTATTGTCTACATTCCTCGAAGGGGTTATATAGGGTTTAGGGTTTAGAGGGCTACAGGGGTAACATAGCGGATTGTAACATGCGGGTGAAGGGTTTGGGCTCATACGGAGTTACATGAGCTATAGTCAATAGTAGCCTTATGAAGGAACCCTTCACAGTCGGCATCCTCAAAGGGGTTATATAGAGGATTATCTAGGGTTTACTCCTTAAGCGGCGTAATATAGGGGATTATGTAGGGTTGCTACCACAGGACCCTAAACCCTAAACCCTTATTAAGGGGGATGCTAGGAGTTGTACATAGGGGTATATGGCAGAGGAAGTGGGGGCTATTATTAGGCCTCAGATTTTGAGTTTAGGGCTTCGGAAGGTTTAGGGTTTTGGGTGGCTGAAGGTTGTAGGGTGTTGGATTCAGGGTGTAAAAGTTCATTTTTAGGGGTTTAGGGTTTAGGGCTCGGGGTTTGGGATTTCATTTTTTGGGGGTTTAAGGTTCAGGGTCTATCATTTAGGGGTTAGGGGGTGCATGAGGATTGTCGAGTTGATGGGTTCCCTGTGAAGGCTTATCTTTGCAGCCTCCAAGAGAGTTCCCGTTTTGGCAAGTCCCCTTTTGGCGCAATGCCCATTTCAGCACTCGAAGAGACTAAGCGCCCTAACACCGTGTAATCTTCACAAATTCAAAGGGTTGGAACCTTGAGAATACCTCATATTATAAGGTCTCACTAGTCCTGGGTCCAAAGGCTAGAGAACAATGTCAATCTTCAAAAGCATGCTTCGTATGCTTCGCGTGTCGGGGCCTGACGGCTATCCGCCATAGGCCCCGGCAAGTACCCTGAACCCTAAACCCAGCAATTATATGGGTCTCCTCTGGGTGCGCTTCTTGTGACCCATTTCGTGTCCCGCATGCGTCCGAAGGCGTGGGGCTTAAGCTTCGGGAGTTTCGATGTGGGCTTAAGGGTATAGTTCCCTAAAACCTAAACCCTTAGTCATTTTGCATCCAGAGTCGTGGGGCCATCTTTGAAGCAGGCTTACGGGTGATAAGTGCATTTCTCGATGAAACTTGAAATGCATTTGGAGTAGTTTACCCTAAACCTTGGGTTTAGGGTTTAGGGTTAGTAACAGTCTATATTAGGGGTCCTATTAAGGGCTATATATTATATTTATTATCCAACTGTTACTGAGGGGGGGCAGTACCCAACCTAAACCCTAAGCCTTGAAGTTAGGCTAGGGATGAGTGGTTTTCAAAGAAATCGCTTAAGAGCATGATTTCATTGTCCAGTCAAGAATCCTCTACATCTCTCGTTTTTGTTGCTAGAACTGGGGTTCTGATATGGGTTAGGGTGTAGGGTTTAGGGTAATTCTCCAAGCTTAGCAGAACAGAGGTTGAGATTGATATTGTCTGGGTCCTCCCTAACCAGGGCCTTAGCTTTCTGCGACTTGGCCCCGGTTTCCAATCCTATGGCTATAGTCCCCCTTAAATAGATAGAATCTGGGGTATATGGGGATCTTATTATGATATACCCAAAGCCATATTCTATCTAGTTCGGGGGCACTGTATACTGGTTGTGAAGTAGGGAATTTGTTCCGGGCTTTGAAAGACGAAGCGATTCGCAATGCTTGGAAACAAAATCCTCAATGGTGTGAAGTGAAATTTTTAGACGGTGCCCGAGGTAGCAAGATCTGGGAGTTTCTTCAAACAACCGCTGTGGAACCCCAAAACCCTAAACCCGAAACCCTAAACGATTAACCTAGGGACCTGCACATTTTCCTAGAGTCGCGAAGGTCCCCCTATTGTGAGAAGCCCCCCATGTAGCGATGTAGCACATCAGCAGTGGGGTTTTGTTCAGACCAAAGCCTCTGATTTTGCACCAGCTGAACAAGACGCGAAATTCGCAACAGACCCTAGAACCCCAGGTACCCATATACTAGGTCCTTGGAGAGCCTGTGCTCCAGGCTTCAACGGACTTCGTCTGTGTCAATGGTGGCGTAGCCTGCACAGACTCAAAACGCATCCTCAAGAGCCTCTCCAGATGCATCAGCAATTATGAGAATTACTCTAAACCCCCTAAGTATGTAGAATAATGGCCTTTTGGGCTATATTTAGGGTTTGGGGCCATTATTCTACCTACTTTGGGGGGTCTAAGTACTCTAAACCTCGTGAGTATGAAGTGCGCATGGCGATGAAGACATCGCTCTACACTTCAGCGCGGTGCCATCTCTCAATGGTTAAGCACTTGCTCTATGTCACAGGCCTACATGAGCGTGGTTTGACAAACCCTCTGATTATGGGTTTACATCGAGCTACCACCCGACCCCTCCCCCATGTTGCATGTATAGTAGGGTTTAGGGTTAGGGTCCAGGGTCCAGGGTTTAGGGTTTAGGGAGGTTATGCTATTATTCAGGTTCCTGTACGTGACTGTTGTTGGTCGGGGGCTCGGCTAGGTGCAGTCTTCCATGTTTGATGTGCCTATAACCATTCCTATTGGAATTTGGCAGTCCTTAACCCCTAAACCCTAAACCACACACCCTAAGCCCACCCTAAACCCTAAATCCTAAACCTTAAGCCCTATAAACCCTAAATCATTCCCCCCCGCCCCCCCCCCGCCCCACCACCCACCCAACAAAGCCCATAACCCTATATAGCCCCAAAATACCCATTTATAACCCCTATATACCCTTACATGCCCCCTTCTAGCCCTATATAGTCCTATCCCTAAACCCTAAACCCTCAACCCCTATAGCCCAAATGTCAGCTTGGGCTGCAGGCAGCGCTTCAAAGCAGTGGTCCGGATGCCGAGGGCCGAATCAAGGTTCTTTAGGGTGTAGGGTTTACGGTTTAGGGTTTTAGGGTTTAGGGCTTTAGGGTTTAGGGTTTAGAGTTTAGGGTTTATGGGGGATTTTGGGGGGTTTGGGTTTTAGGGTTTAGGATTTGAGGGTTAGGGTTAGGGTTGTGGGGTGCTTTGGTGTGTGTAGGGTCAGGGTTTTATGGTTTAGGGTTAGGGCTTTCGGTTTTAGAGATTCAGGTCTTCAGGGTTTTAGGGTTTAGTTTAGGGTGTGGTTTGGGGTGTCGGGCTTTGGGTTCAGGAGGTTTTTCGCCCTACCCCACCCCAAGCGGTGTTTTTTGATGGTACTATTCAGGATATACTCCTTTAGGGGCACCTCGGGATGGTAGTAAACCCTAAACCCTAAGCCCTTAACCCTAAACCCTAAGCCCTAAACCCTAAGCCCTAAGCCCTAAGCCCTAAACCCTAAACCTGAATCCCTAAGCCCTAAACCCGAAGCTCGGGTGGGTAGCAGGGGAATCCATGGTGAAGGGCCAAGCTTCGGCCTCACTTCTCAGCCGCATGCAAAGGTTTGGAAGAGCAAAAATCCTAATCCAACCCATTATGGGTTTAGGGTGTAGGGTTCAGGGTTTAGGGTTTAGGGTTCAGGGTTTAGGGTTTAGGGTTTTCAAGCCCGGTCACATGTACATGTCTTTCTGCTAAAGCTGGTGTTGAAATTGCATTGAAAGGCATTGAAAAACTCCCATACGTGTGGTTGCTTGGAACAATTGAATTCTGACATGAAAGCATGCCGCATCATAAGTTGTGTAGTGTAGAAGCTTGAATTATCATGAATAGTGTTGGCGTATAACCTCTATGTGACTTTAGTATGGGCCCAGGCTCTTCAGGGTGAGGCACAGAAGAAAGGCTCTATGTATCGGGAACTATTGGGAACAAAGGGGGCACAAGAGGCGGTTTGGGATGGAGGATTTATGTATTTGTACAGATGGCTATCTTATATATACATATACAGATAAATATAAATGTAACTTTCGGCTATATAAGCTTCCAGTTGTATGAAAGTGTCCTTGATATAGTGCACCCCAAGCCTGCGCTGACTAATCATCGAAGTGGCAGGGGGACGGTGTCAGGCGTGGTAAGTTTACCTTGAAAACGCAAGAGGCCTAGCTAGGTAATCTCCCCCCCCCCACCCCCCCCCAGCCGCCCCCATGCTGGCATCAGTTACCTTCCTTTAAAATCGTCAGGCGGCCTAAAACTTGTGCTTAGGCCCACCTGAGTAGTATTCAATTTTTTGGATACTACGGTCCACAATATAGAGTATGATTACATCCTCCTTTTGGGCTTGAAGAAGAAGAATGACTAGGTTCAACTGACACGGTAGTGTGTCCGAATTATGATCCGTTTTGGCGTACCCTAAAAACTGACGGGCTTTTATAGAGGGAGCCCAAAGGGACCGCAAACGTGATAACCCGCTATCTGCAGTTGCGGCACCTTAGTTAGCCCAAGGACCCAAACCTTAGGGTTTAAAGGGTGTTATACAGGGTTTAGGATTTAGGGTTAAGGTTTTAGGATGTAGGCGTTAGCGTTATTTAGAATTTAGGGTTAGGATTTAGGGTTTAGGATGTAGGATTAGGGGTCTAAACTCCTTAGTCACGCAAAGCCACTTAGTTTAAGGTATTCAGGACCAAAAGCCCGTTGCTTGGGGAGTGAAAACCTGAGGGCGATTCGAAAGTCGAGGCTGCAGCAGCTAAACCTGAAATCCTATACTGGGCTGCTGTTAGGGAACTTCGTTTAACTTACTAATTAGGGAAACTATGTTCATTACTATAGGTACCCATTGTGGTAACTTAACTTAAGTTCCTTAACAGCAACTTAGTATACCACAAGTGTCCGTCTTTCCTAAGTACACCAGTAGTACCCTGTTTCCCTTTCTTTTATTTGGTGTCTCCTGTTAAAGATGAACATTAAGCAAAACGGTACTCTTCATATCAAGGAGTTACTGGGGAACCTAGATAAGAGTTACAGAGTTACTATCCCAAACCATATTATTACTTTGTACTACAGAAACCCTACTTTAGACCATATAGGTACTTAGGATCCCTACCACTAATATCACGATTACTATTATTATCACTATTCTATTACTATATTACCATTACTACTACTATTACTGTTACTACTAGTACTACCCTAAACCCCAGACCTTTCTGGGCCATGTGAGTACTTAGGATCCTCTGGGAATGAATCCTATAGCGCCAGTGTCCGTCTTTGGTTGCCAGGTTCAGGCAGACCACCTGCCGCACATCTTGGGTGTGGAGCACTTTGAGCCTGCCGGGGCCCCCAAATTGCAGTAGGGTTTAGGGTTTGGGGTTTAGGGGTTGGGGGTTAGAACGGCTCACCGTACCTTGAGTCCAAATCCCCCCTAAGAGTGGTTCCAGATCAACAGGCTTGGGGTCCCAGATATGAAATTTCAAGTATAGGCTGAACCAACCAGCTCTTCTGCCAGGTGGGAACCCTTTTGGTGGCAACTCTTTCCCTGCCATGCTTTTGCAACCCCTGACCCCACACCCGCCGACAACGCCCATATCCCAGGCGGACTCAGGTTCTGGCATGAAACCCTTGGCTGTGGGTATATTATAACAAGTTCCCCATATACCCCATACTCTATCTACATTTCACTTCATGCCATTTGTCATTGTTCAAAGAGCTCTAAGCGTGATCTCGATTTCCGTTGCGTCTTGTGAAGATCCTACAAGGACTTAGGGTTTAGGATACAACAATAGAGCACGTAAAGGGCATACTCGGGGGCGTACCCTGGAGGCTGACCATCTTCGTTCGCACCGGAGGATAGTACATGAACGGTTGCAGTAGTCTGGGTTGCTGTTAAGGAACTTAAGTTAGGTTACCATAAGGGGTAGATCATATATTTATATAATATGGTTTCTCCAATATTAATTTACATTAAATCATAAAAAAAGCAACCCAGTACCTGGACCCCAAAAGTATGCATGAACATGGCCTTTTGGGCTATATTAAGGGCCATTATTCTACCTATTTTTGGTGGTTTACCCTAAGCCTTAAACCCTAAACCCTGTTTTTGGTGGTTTACCCTAAGCCTTAAATCCTAAACCCTATTTTTGGTGGTTTA
>CAJNIZ010000647.1:1528-24638 GCA_905231905.1 Symbiodinium pilosum | reverse complement strand
AAGCCTTAAACCCTAAACCCTAGTGGTAGTTCTATTCGGAGTCATCTTTTGGCTTCTCCGACGCTTAGGGTTTAGGGTCTAGGGTCTAGGGTGTTAGGGTTTTAGGGTTTAGGGTTTAGGGTTTAGGGTTTAGGGTTTGGTTTCGTTCAAAGGTGGCTGCACGGATTGAATGCAAAAGGCCAATCAACATGTATAGTCTCCCTTAAGTAGAGAGAATATGGCTTTGGGTATGTTATAATCGGATCTCCACATACCCCATATTCTATCTTCATAAGGGGACTATATATCTCTGGCTGCATCATGTGCCTCAT
This sequence comes from Symbiodinium pilosum, assembly GCA_905231905.1. Taxonomy (NCBI): domain Eukaryota; class Dinophyceae; order Suessiales; family Symbiodiniaceae; genus Symbiodinium; species Symbiodinium pilosum. Next base: position 24,327 of record CAJNIZ010000647.1, on the reverse strand, counting down.
GCCAGGCTTATAAATTCCTATTGGTGATTCCATTTTCTTATATGATCTGTTTTACCGGTGGCATTGGACATCACCAATGAGGATGTGCATTAGGGGTGAATAAGTCCCTGCCATGTGAAACCTTAAACCCTGAGCCAACTTGAGCCAGAATCGTTTTGTTGGGAGGTGTTCTGTTTGCGTTTCCCATGCTTTTTTCTTAGAGTCTGAAGGTCCGCAGTTTCAGGTAGGGTTTGTCAGGATTAGGGACCCATAGCTGGTGGTGTCATTCAGAGGACTTTTCGGGTGGGAGCTGTCTGGTTTGAGGTGCAACCTCTTTTTTGCAGGTTGCTAGTCGGCTATGTGGTCATATACTGATGGGCTTGCTGTCACGAGGTTTATAAGTAATGGGTTCCTGCCATCCTCTATGCAACTCCCCTAGGTTTCCTTAATTAGTCTTGATTAGCCCGAAGTATCCTCAAATGGCCTTGACCAAGTAGGAACCTTGGGCAGAAAGTTGTATAGTGGGGATAGTAGAGGAATACATGCGTTCAGGGCTTGATTACCCACTTTTTCAAAGTCGTAGTAGATTGACTGACTGTTCTGGTGGTCGGAGTCGATATTCTGGTAGGCGCTTGTCCAAAGTCAGCTAGCAGGTCAAAAGTCGGCAGCAGGTCTCTGATAAACGTTCGCACCTTAAATCACCAAACTCAAGTTGCTACAAAAGTCACGCCAGACCGCGAGCAGTGGTTGAGAACACCGACGCTGAAAAATGAAGTATTTTGAAGGCGTAGCATGGAAGCCCAATTGAATTCGAAGGTAGCCGTGCTTATCCTCGGAGGTCTGAATGGAGAGGAAAATTTTCCTCCAGATCATCCCCCTCAAAGCCTTGTTCTGCTGATCAAAGCCCCCAGCGCGAGACCCTGCACAACCCTAAACCCCTGTAGCCGATACCCCTAAACCCTAAACCCCTCAACCTCTCAACCCTGAACCAGGCACCCAAAGCCCTGCATCTCTTAGTTGCCTTGTTGTCCACATAACCAGGATTCCTTCGGGCACCTGACTCTGAGATACTCCTGAATACATGCAGTCAAAGCTATATAGAGGTTATAGAGGGATTATATAGGAATACTGGAAAAGAAATTGGAAATTGCTCTCTAGGTTTTATGGGGATTATATGGAAATAGTGGCAAGAATCATAGGCAAGTGACTGCTGTCTAAGACTGAGCAATGCTCAGCAGGGAATGCTGCTGATAGTGGCTGAACAAGAGCCAGAAGGAGTAGAAACTTTGATTTATGGACGTTTGCATAGGGACAGTGTCAGGGAATGTGGGTCGCAAATACAGCTACTATTGTGTTTGCTGAGGTGTGTGACTCTGCGTTGTTGGAAAATTCATACCCCTAAGCCCTAAACCCTGAAGCCGAAGTTAGGCTAAATAGTATAGTTTCCATTTTCTTTGCCACAAGTCCCATATAATCTCCATAAAGCCAGAAGGGTAGCTTTGATGTTTCTTTCCATTATTCCTATATCATCCCTTTATAGCCGGTATATAACTCATTCAGGAAGGCCTGGAGAGGTATAAGACTTCTGATTTCTAGTCTCTACCTTCCCAGGTCTCTCCAAGCAAAAAAGATTCCGCTTTAGCGTTTATTCGGGTTTAGGCTAAAATCGCTGGGAGTGAACGCGGCAACCATAAGTCCATAAGTGGCATTAGTAATCACCATATCAAACTGCGATCCAAAACCTTTTCCATTTGGATTTGGGCGGACGCCACCTATCCTGCAAGTCGTGCTGATGGATCCATGCACATGTGACCCACGTGCCTAGGAGCAGTTCTCCTGTCACCAGATACGGCCCAATAGTACGAGGCATACGATGGTTGTTTACTCGTCAGAGAACAACTTCGGCTCTTGTTACGGCCGTTCTGATTTTAATGGGCATTTGTTTACGCAGTGCGTTCTCGCAAGTGCACTGCTGGAAGATCGTCTGTCGAAGAGCGCGCTGGCTGCTGCCCGACATACAACCTATTTGGACATGGATCTGCGAATAGGTGAGCATAGCCTGCAAGGCGTGCCCCCACAGTATCAACTTCCAAACCCAGTTTTGGTTTAAGCTTGCTGAGTAGCTTTTGGCTTTTGGTCGTGGAAACTCCCTAAAAGGACTTCTAAGTTGAGAAATTTCCCGACATGTGTGCAGGGCAGTGATTATGTGTTGGTTGATGCAGTAGACGTTCCCGTTTTCATGTTCGCGTTACTGTTCACGAATTCAAATGCAGACAGTTGCGGGCAGCAAGAACAGGTTCGTTTGGCTTTTTAAGTTGAAGTCCGTAGTACAGAAGCAACAGCTCCCCATACAATTTTTGTACCTTTTGCACGTCGTCGGACGTTCCAATTGTTACATGCAGGTCAATAGATTTGAAACTTCATGATACTGCAAAGCGTCCAGATAGCCCAAGCATGTGGCTTGAAGCTTGTCCCCAGCAGGGCCACGAAGTCAGTTCCCATTTATTGGAACACATCTCGCTAGTAGGGAAGTGCGTTGCAGCCTTTTGTTGTTCCCGTCGTGCAACCCGAAGGTTGTAGGGCCCATGTTAGTTTGATGCTTTGGCAGAGTGTTGAAGAAATTTTTCGGTAACAAAATTCCGTCAACTTCAACTCAAAAAAATGTCCGCTCCTAAGACCGATCGCTCAAATGGAACAACCTCAGTGCATTTGTACCTTCGATGCCGTGACGGGGCATTTAGTTTGTATGGTATCCCAGTACGTTGCACACAATCTACATTGCAAGGCTTGAAAGCAAAACATCATGTGCGAAACACCACAGTTCTACAAATTCGGTGGTCTAGTTGAGCCTATTCGTTGGACAGGTTTCTGGATTTCAGGAAGGTCTTTCAGTGCACTTCCAAAGCTTGACGCAAACGTTACCCAGCTGTTACGTTTTTTTCCCGCGACAGTCCGCGGCCCCTTGAGGACCCCCAATATATTGAGACTGACGGAAGCAATTGGTGGCATTTTTGCTAATGCAATCATCATGTTTCTTCCTCTGTCTGGGGAGGTCGATTGTGGGCTGTGGGGGTGTTGGGGGGGGCAAACCCATGGGAAAAAGATTCTGCTGAGGACCTTGCAGAGAGGTTGGACGTAGGCCGCGGCCTGTGGGACCCCAATTTGGGTTGATGGATTCTAGTTTGGCCCCCAACTTGATTGGATTTTAAACAGGACCCTCCTTCAGCATCGTTGTGTTCATGTGGCCTGCTGGCTCCCAAGTTTTGGCCTTCGGAGTGTGTGAGTTGCGGAAGTGGGTCGAAAGGTTTGCGGGTTTGGTTTGGCTTTTCGGGTGGAAGTCTTGTCTTTTCACGCAATTGTTCCCTTTGCTGTCCGGATGCAAACAAGCTCCCCGCCAGGGAAGGTAACATGTGCAATATTCGAACATTAATGTTCCCCTTCCAAGATGTTGTATGGTCTTTAGCAAAAGACGTTGGCATCACTTGGTTTTCTGAGGAGGGCCCGACGTAGGAACCAAACTGCCAGATTGCTGACAAAGGCCCCTATATGTTCAAACGAAAAACAGCGGCTTACATGAATTAAGTGTTTCTTTCCCTTAGGATTTTGTAGTGCAGTGGGTCGATCGTGGGGGCAGCAGTTATTGGAAACCACCATAGACCTTTCGAATCCTCCAACCTCTGCCATGCGCAGTAAACTCCGGACACCACTTCTTTTCTCATCTTCAAACTTTGCACCCTGAGCCCATTGCAGCCAGAGCCCCACAGCTTTGTTTGCATACCAGGAGCCTTCAAATTTTCCTACAGTCTCACAAATCTTTATCGACGACGAAGCTGCTTTCATACTACAAGTTCCTCAGTGGCCCGTGCAACCCAACGTATACTGTCACGGATGTGTCAAGCTCAGCAGCTGTAGACCTTCACGAAGTTTCGTGGCATCAGGCTGAGTGAGGAGGGAACAAGATATTGTTCCGGGGATTCGCGTTACCCAACGCTCTCGGACACTGTAATCCCCACATCCGCAACCTTCGCCAAATCCCAATTCCTAAGCCTTTGCTTTTGAACCTTAAACCCAACCAGCCAGGCGTGGCCATGGGCCTCAGCGTGTCGGCAGTAGGGGGTCAGCTCCTTTTCATTGAAGCAACAAAGACAGTCAGCATCTCAGTCTGCGCAGGGTTAGGGTTTTCGAGGCTGAAGCGGTTGAGTAACTATTTGGGGGTTTCCCAAAATTAGGGATACCTTTTTGGGGGTCCCATCAATAAGGACTCTAGTATTTTGGGGTCTATATTGGGGTTCCCCCTATTTTGGGAAACTACTATTTATATCTGCGGTTAAGAACCCTACATATAATCCTCCTAACTGGACGGTTCTCCCAAGTACAAGCAGGGCTATAGCTCTAATTATGATTAGTTACTGTCTCCAGTGAACTTTCAAGTAAGGCATTTAGGGTTTAGGGTTTGGGTAGTCTTTTTAAGTCGAAATACTATGTCTGCAATTGAACCTCGAACTTCAAGTGCCCTGAACAGAACAAACGGCCCGTGTCCCATCTTGGTTGTCAGTGATGTACAGGACATAGGTGGCCTCAGCCAATTGCACTTTCTCAATATGATATAATCCCCATCTAATCCTTCATGGGGATCCCCTGTCATCTCTCCCAAAGGAGCCTAAGTGCCTAGCTAGGGGGGTAATGATTCCTAGTAGAGAAACTCTGCTTTAGAGCAGATAGGTGCTTAGGATCCTTTGGATCCTTACAATCGCCCTGTATCCCTAGGATCCCTGAACATCCCCCACAAAAAAATATACAAATTTTGTGATGATGCGTGCATTCGTTTCAATAGGTGATATGCCACAACTCTCTGCACCAACATAGACCTAGCTATTGCATCTGGAGCTAGGGTAAAATGTGAAGACTTATCCAGCATAAGGCTTAAACACTCTGACATTAATCCTGAAGAAATTTCGCCTTGAGCTTGGACAAACTTCAAGACTTGCCCTACATACAGTGCAACTACCATTGATACGAAGCGTCCTGCATGAAGAGCTTGCCCAACTCTGCTGCTGAAGGGTTGTGAGCGTCTTCCAAGCATGCGGACATCATAGTCGGATTTTGATGACGACGACGACAACAACGACGACGACGGTGATGACGACGACGACAACGACGACGACGGTGATGAGGACGACGACAACGACGACGGCGACGGTGATGATGATGATGATGATGATGATGATGGTGATGGTGGTGATGGTGCTGATGAACTGAAAGTTGATATTTCCTATCAACGTAACAAAGATAACTGGCAAACGTGCAGTAGTTTCTTCATGGTTTCAGTTCTTGACACGCCTTACAGGTAGAATCGTGCAGCGACCTCACGTTTTGCACTTCGAAGCCCATCTAAACCACCAGGCGCCCTATGCACCCGCACCTTTATAGTTTCTCTGCTCTGCACCCTGAACCCCTTTTTACCTCCCTCCGTATCAGATTATGCATGGACTATGGTTTAGGGGATAAATAGCCTTAATCGCAATAATGGAGTAACGGGGTTGCTAGGAAAACCATTGCAGTACCTGCTGTTGATTCTAGAAATCCTGCTTGGCTTCATGATACTAAAGTCCCGTGATTGCAAATGCTTAGCGGCTTGGCGTACTTATGGCTGAGTGCGTCGCCACGCTGTTTGTTTTGGCAGCAGATGTAAGCAGTGTATGCAATAAGAACTGTTTCTGTGGCTTGCATTCCTTGGCACTGTAGTAGCAATACCCGAATCACGGCAGCAAACAGAATACAGTCAAACCTGCGACAAACCATGAGCAAAAAAGACGCACTATTACGGCTATTCTACTTAGCAGCATGAACATTGGCTCTAGTAGCGTTCAACTATCTATATGCTACCACAGTACCGCAGATCATATGTCCGTATTGCCTCATGTACAGGATCTCTTCGAGGAAGCAACGTATACAGCAGAAGCATATCAGCAACAAAAGCAAAAGCAGCTGGCCACACCAAGCACCTTCGAGGGGATGCAATTACGCCCCGCGACATGCTGAAAGTCCCGAAAATCGGCAAAACTTACGAAACGACCACCCTATGCGCCCGGCCCCAACTAGAACCCATTAATGACAGACATCAAAATCAATCAGTGGGCGGAAAGCTACTTGGGCCAGAATTAAATACCGGAAGCCCTAAACCGATGGTCTCTGTACTTGCTCGCTGTTTTCCTGAGACACGCGAGGCATTGTACTAGATAGATTTCTGATAGATGCCAGGGGGTTAGGCTTTAGGGTCGAGAGTTCAGGGTGTAGAGTTTAGGTGCATGATTATTTCCAACCCCCACCCCGCCAAAAAATATAAACATCAAGACATGACACACAAATCACAAAACCACCCACAACGAAGAAACAAGATATCCCTATGTAGCCCTATATACCCCTATGTAGCTGCATGTAGCCTTATCGCTGCAAATTACGACAAACTCTCAACCTAAAAATGGCTTTTAGTCAGCTCAGGTCGGAAACGGGAAGCTGACCGTGACAGGCACAGGGGCAGCCACACAATTGAGGTTTTAGGCTTTAGGCCTAAACCCTAAACCGCGCCTAGAGAACGAGGAGAATTTATGTGTATTGTATGGGTCTGTATGGATACATTCTTACCAGAAGTAGATGTGGTCGTGAATTTGAGTCGCCGGGCGGCTAGAAGGAATTTAGAACGAACGACACCCCAAAGCCTGGGGCGAGGTCAACTGGGCAAGGTGATGACCGAGAGCGTCGGGAAGCCAAGCAGCCATGTCTCAAAGGGTCCATGTAGCTATATGGTATATACTTGGGCCTTAAAGTAGGTATATGGGAAGCCCTTTGGGCCCTAAATATATACCATATACCTACATGGACCCTTTGGGTGTGGGACTTTCTTGAAGAGTGGTCTTTACTGTGGATGGAGGAAATCTTGCACAACCCGCGGATGGCCATTACAGACTTTGTAACTGGTGCAGCACTTCCTCCATCCTCTGTAGCGACCCCCTAAAGGGGTGATGGGGGATGTATGGGTCTTATGCAGGGTTCCTGGTTGGGATTCTATGCAGGTAGTTTTGAGAAGCTAGCATTTGATCGATATCTTCTGGCTGTGCTTGAAGGTTCTTCTCGTAGCTGCGACCTGCCTGTAGCTCCGCGCCTGCGTAGCCCTGATCTTGAAACCGTGTACTCTAACCGAAAGCGCACACCACAGATCTATACCCATCTCCACAACCCACCCTGGGTCAAGAGCCCTAAGCCCGAAGCCAACCCCTGAAAGCCAAATCCTGCACTGCTGCAAATGGTAGTCTCCACCCCAACATAGACCCCAATACACTATTATCCTGAGTACGGGGACCCCCAAAAAGGTACCCCTAATTTTGGGAACCCCCCAAATTTCAATCACTACCAAGTCTCAACACTCTGACATCTCGCGTTTGTTGAGTTCAAGGTAACGCATATTGGAACCATGCGGCTTTAGGGTTTTAGGGTTTAGGGTTTTAGGGATCGCTAAATATTCATGTTGTGGAAACCGAACCTTCAGCCTTTAAGCTAGAAACTTTATGTAACCCCATGTAACCCTATTTGAATCTTCTGGGAAACCATTATGGTGAAATCGTATAAGCCCTAAGCCCCCGCTTGTCCACATTGCGGTAACTTAGCTTAAGTAGGCTCCTGAACAGCAACCCCTTGCCCAAAACCCAGAATCCTAAAGCCTCGATCTTAGGATCAAATCCTAGAACCCTGAACCCCCAACCCTAAACGAAACCCTAAATCCTAAAACCCAAATCCCTAGACCTTAAACCCTGGCTCCGTAACCGCAAGACCATCCCAAAGGGTCCACGTACCTAATAATCATATACTTATTCATACTATAATTACTATTACCAGAACCCTAAGTACCCAATTATTGGGTACATGGACCCCTAAACCCTAAACCCTAAATATCCCTATATAACCCCATATATCCCTTTAAAGGGACCCAATTCTTGGGTACATGGACCCTTAGGGCAACACCAAAGGTCGAGACGGCTCTGTCGCTTCTACGAAGTCGATTCGTTCGGTTCTGCCAGAGTCGATTTCCCGGCGAGGTTTAGGGTTTAGGGTTTAGGGTTGAGGGTTTAGGGTTTAGGGTTTAGGTTTCCAGGGTTGTTTACGGTATGTGGTAGTTTCCCCAAATAAGGGGACCCCAATCTAGACCCCAATATACTATAGTCCTTATTATGGGGACCCCCAAAAATGGTACCCCTAATTTTGGGAACCCCCATGTGGGGATTACACAGGGACTATATAGGATTATATAACGGCCTATAGGGGCAACTAGCACTATAGGTTAGGCTCAGGATTTAGGGTTTAGGGTTTTGGAACCAGGGCTTATGCGCTAGGGCACAGGCTTTAGGATTTAGGGCTAAGGTTGTGGGCTTTTGGTTTCTCATGTAGCGTTTAGGGTTTTTTTCATGTCGGATGTAGGATTCAGGGTCTAGGGGGCACGTGGGGTTCAGGACTCTGGGTGTACCTTAAGACCTAGAAGGCCTTCATGGACAGGTTTAACCTTAAACCCTAAAGCCTAAACCCTAGACCGCCCTAAGTATCTGTATCATAGAGTATGAAAAGTCAAAGGATTGCGGGACTGAGGCAGGGGTTTGGAGTGACCTAACGATCTGGGCAAGGTTCAGAGGGGTTTTTGATCAGGGTCCCTGCGGACCTAGGACTTTGTATTTGTAGTCATATGACGGCTACAGGGTCCTCCTATTTCGGGGGCTGGGGTGACCAAAATCCCCTTCTTCAACAACCAGAGCCTTCAACATAGGTCGTATGAACACTGCATGCGGTTCAGGGTTCAGAGGTTCTTGTGCAAAGGCCAGAACTTTGACAACTACCCGTATTAGCTTTTCTTGCAGCAACGGTGGTTTCTCTCCTGGGGCCTCTTCAACAAGGACGTGAACACCTGGTATGGCCATGTCTGCAGATACGATTTTAAGATTCTATCATGCAAGTCAAAGAGGTGCAAGCTTCGTATCTCATTGAGAAAACAGGGCCACCAGAATCTTTGCTGTAGGTTCCGTTGCAGTTTCCCGTTTTTATCTTCCTACAATTTGTACTTAGTGACGAACAGCTCTCTTCACTTCTTTCCAAAAGTAGCAGCAATTAGAGCAACCTTGACCCCGTAAATCGCATACAAAATACCAAAATGTTAGGTACGAAGCCTTTGCCATGAAGACATTGGCTACTCTAGGTACAGCTCAGTGGATGGCTTCTTCAACGAGAGTTCGTTCTCGTCATGCTGACGGTATGTCTCGAATGCTTGTCATTTGGAACCGCCACACAGGACTCCAGCTTTTACATACCCCTCCGGCCTATAATGGTAGTTGAAAAAAGGGGGCCAACATATCTGGAACCCAATATGATCAAATACTTTTTGTAGGGCCCCCACAAGAAACCTCTGATTGGTTGTGAAAAGCTCTATGAGTAGTATTTTATTTGGAGGTATTATGGCACCCAATATAGAGTAAGACTATGTCTTCCTTTTGGGTATAGTATTTTAAATATTAATATGATCCTACTAGGTTCAACCCCTGAACCCTAAACCCCTAAACCCTAAAACCTAAAAACCCTAAAACCTAAACCACTAAAAAACGCTGCTCATGTCATCCGTGCCCAAGTCTCATGTACTCCCCATCCCTTCGCCACATGAGCTCTGCACAGTGCTAAAGATGCACTCGGCCATCCCCATGAAATCGTTTAGGGTTTAGGGGTTCAGCGTTTAGGGTTTTGGTCCCGATGTCTTGTCCCAAGAGCCTTAATCATAATTTGTGCGAGACCCCTGGCGAAACACAATGCTCCCTGTTTGGAGGTTCATGGGAATCGGGAAATGTTTTCCAGTGGTCTTAGAACCTACTGTATGTCGGCTAACCTACGAACGGCCAACTGAGCGGTGTTACAAGCTATATAGCTTTTATCACTCCTAAGACTAGTTATAAGCACGTACTGAGTTCCAGCAACCTCCCTAAACCCTAAACCCTAGATCCTGGACCCGAAACCCTCAAGCCTAGACCCTAAACTCTAAACTCTAAACCCTAAATTGTGTGGAATTCCACTCAGGTCCTGCGAAAGCGGAAATGTTCAGCTTTGAGACTCAGAGGTCCCGTGCTGGTTAGGGTTTATGGTTTCCAGAGTTTAGGGTTTAGGGTTTCTAGAGTTTAGGGGTTTAGGGTTTATAGGGTCTAGGGTTTGTAGGGTTAGGGGTTTGGGGTTTTAGGGTTTAGGATTTCGGATATATAGGGCTTAGGGCTTAGGGTGTATGGGTTTATAGGTTGTTTACGTAGATAGACTTACACGCCGCGGCCTCATGCTGGTTGTAAATTTGGCTCACGTTATTGACTTTTGGCACAAGGTTCTTTTAATTGGGGTTTAGAGGTTTAGGGTTTAGGGGTTTAGGGTATAGGGGTTTCGGGCTTAGGGTTTAGGAATTGAAGCCTTAAATGGCTGATTCAAAAGAAACCCCAGGAGCACTGTAGAGGCTTGGTTAGGAGAGCTTACATGATGGTTGAATATCTGCTATATGCTAGTTTCCCTAGGCCCCCTAATACTATCCTCCGTAAAAGCAGGAGCCCAATAGGGTAATAGGATACACCGAATTCGGGAAATCCCCTTGCATCTACTTGAGAGCACGTGTGTAACTCTCAGGCTATCTGCTTGGGTAACTAGTGAGTTATGGGTTTAGGGATCAGGAAAAATTCTGTTACCACATGGTATATGTTTGAATGGGGAATATCTACCCTAATTAAACCCTGAACCCTAGACCCTGAACCCTCAACCCTAAACCCCAAACCCTAAACCCTAAACCCCCTAAACCAATATCTGGAGGCTTTGAACCTTGTGTTTTCTAGGATGCTAAGACCCCAGGGTTTAGGGTTTGAGGGTTTTAGGGTCTAGTGTTTTAGGGTTTTGGTTTTTAGGGTTTGGGGTTTAGGGGTTTAGGGGTGTAGGGTTTGGGGTGTAGGGGTTTAGGGGTTTAGGGTTTGGGGTTTAGGGGTTTAGGGGTTTGGGTGTGTAAGCCTGAAGAATTTACCGACACCATCTTCTTCCAGTCTCTGCACATTTCTCGTAGAAGGTACCCCAAAGCCCTACACTACTTCAATCCTACATGCGATCCTAAACCCTAAACCCTAAACCCCTTCAATCCTACATACCATCCTTGTATAAGTCCGACGTCAACTTAACCTTCCATATTTGCTTCCCCATGGAGCAGGCACCCAGGCCCATGGCTCAGGGTTAATGGATTAGGGTGCAGGGTTTAGGGTTTAGGGTGCAGTTTAGCAGTCAAGCTTCCGTTTGTAAGTGCAGCAGCCAGGTACTTGCAAAGGGTCTTGTTGGCTCCCTAGATCAATCTTGCACCGCTTAGAGTACGTTAACCAGCGCAAATACGCTGACTCAAGGGACTTAGGGTTTGGGTGAGGTACTGCCCCCAGTCATCAACAGCATGATAATAAAGGCATCTTGAACAACTCCCACTGTCGATCCAACTCAGATGCAGCATTCCCAAAGCAGTTGAAAGGGGGCCAGGTAGATCTTTGTGGTGGTACGGCTGAGCCCATGAGCCACTGACTCCGAAAAGCCTATACCCCTCGACGCACAAAGCACCCAGTCCCTAGACCTTCTTAAACCCTAGGCCTTAGGCCCTGAACCCTGAGCCCAAACCCTAAACCCTCAATCGCATGCCGAAGCAGGATTTTCAGATACGCTGAGGCTGAGGGAGGCCCAAGAGATGGATACCCAAACATTCTTCCACCAAATTAGCTGTGCCCTAGCCATCCGGGGCTCTGTAAGAAATTAGGGCAGGAACTTTATAGTAGTTAGAATATGGGGTATATTATGGGGATCTTAGTATTATATACCCAAAGCCATATTCTGTCTACTTGAGGGGGATTATGAACTCAGAGTTGAGGGCTTAGAGTCTAAATTCCCAGGTTGTTAAGGGGGGTGGGTCCAAGGGGGGTAGGTATGGGGGAACCTTAGGGACCTTTGGGGGGTACTAGGGAATATTGGGGATTTCTAGGTTACCTACCTCCCTTGAACCAGCCCCCCCCTATCAACATTGTAACTGAATTCAGACTTTATTAGCTTCCTTTGGCTGGACCCCCGCACCTTGAGAAGACAGGGTTCATTAGCAGGATGGGTCCGCCCCCGAGCACTGCTGTGATGGACGACAAGCCGCCGGAGAAGTACCCCCACCCTCAAGGGCTGGATTTGAGATTCGGGTTTTTCAGAAAGGAAGACCCTGAGAGACCCTTAAGGCGATTTTTGGATTGCAGAGAGAGTTTGGGGGATTGCATCAAGATGACTTCGCCAAGCTATATTGCCAGGCATCATCTTGCGGTTTTTGGTGAGTTTATCGAGGCTTTCTTAGCAAAATTGGTGAGATTTTACATGGGGACTGTGGTGTCTTCAGCAATGATATTTGATTTTTTGTGTAGTATAAGCCCAAGCCCTTATTCAAGACAACGTTGTTACTATCAGTCTAGGGGGATTATAGATGACTCCTTGCCCGAAAAGCCACAGCTAACCCAATAAGTATCTACGTTGGAACGTCAGGGTATGGTCTAGGTACGAGCCATTTCCGTGTAACATTCAACAGCCTCTCACAGCTAAACATTCAGTATACGTATTTCTTCACTGTTTTCTGACAGGCAAAATTCAACTTCATCGTCTGGCTGTCCAATGTTTATGGGTGTTACGTCATCCTCATGACGGTAACTGCTACTACAATGGACAATAAGGCTTGTAAAAGGCCCTTAATTAAGCCCCTTTCGGGACAGGTACTGTAAACCCTAAATCCCTAAACCCTAAACCCCAAAGCCCTGAACCCCAAAACCCTAAACCCCTAAACCCTAGCCCTTAGGGACCGTAAGCGTAAGTGGGAACTGAGGAATGACCCAAAGATACCCAAGGTATGGATGAGTTGCAGTGTAGGGTTGCCGAGACCCCCTAAAGGATTCTAAAAAATGCAGCCCCCCAAAATGAACCCCATTTCTACTTTGGGGAGTCTAGGGGTTATTGTGAGGTTCTTTAGGGGGTCTGGGTTAGGGTTTAGGGGCAGGTTCATATTGCCATCAGTTTCAAGACGGGCTTGCAATGAACGAGTCTTAAGACTGCCTTTCAGGAATGTATGCGTTGGATCAGTCCCCCGCAGTAAGTGTTCTTGAAGGGTCTTTATTAAGAGGATCGTAGAACTCTTAGTATTTCCTGTGGTAACTATTTCTGGAAGGAGTTTCGCCTAATGTATACGCATACATGGAGGTCAGGGTTTAGGTCAAGGGCTGCAAATTTCAGATCCCACGTGCTATGGTTTTAGCAGTTGTAGGTTCCTAGGGTTTAGGGTTTAGGGTTTTGGAAACCTTAGGGTCAAGGTTGTCGGACTGCTAAAAGCTTTATCAGAGGACTTTGAAGCGCCGGGCTGGAGCCCGCAGATTTTAGGGTTTCAGCATGCTTGTGAGAAGCTTAGGAGAGTCCAGTGTTTAGGGTTTAGGGTTTAGGCCCGGAATGCGGGCTCTTGGCGCCGAGAGCATTTATATGGAAGGCATCTAGCGTTGACATAGGCGGGCTTGCGTGCACTCATACATCAAGATACCAAGCCTGACACTGTACTTTCAACCCTGTAAAGCCCAACCCAGAACCTCAAAAACTTGCCCTTCTCGCCGGCCGAAGTCAAGTGTTGCATCTGGAGAGGGTACATAGCGCTAATCCCTAGACCATCAAAAAGCCATAAACCCTACAGTACACCCCCAACCCCAACGCCACAACCAGCAATCTCAAACCCTAAACCTCAAACCTCACCTTTTCTTTTTTGTTTTGGGTTCCCAGGGGTCCTGAAGAGCCTCCATCTCAAAAAAGCAACGAGAGACCCAATGAGAGATGCATGGGAGGGCCCAGTAAGACCATGCTGTAAATGCTAAAGCCCTGCGCCAATACTATACCTTGACCCCTGAGCCTTACAAAGCCCTAAATCCTAAACCGCGAACCATAATCCCCAAGATGTTTTAGTTTGAAGACTGAAAACCCAAGTCGCGGTGCTTACGTCAATCACCAGACCTATATGAGCTACTGACAGCACGGGATCATTGAGAGTTATGGAGTTAATGGATTAGGGTTTAGGGCTTAGGGATTGGTATTCAGGGTGTGGGGTTACCAAGTGGCCATTGTGGACTAACATAGAGGTCCCTTAGCTAGTGTAGTATAGTCCCTAACAAATATATATATATTCTCCCTAATAGGCACCCATGTCCATTGATTGTATGGAAACGTTGTTTGTAGCTCATATGAGAACAAGCCTGGCGCAAGGTTAAAGTTGTAGGGTTCATGACCCTAAACTCTAAACCTTAAACCCTAATCCCCAAACCCTAATCCTAAACCCGAAGCACTAAACCTGAAAGCCTAATCCTAAACCCTAAACCTTAAACCTTAATCCCTGGAACGCTAATCCTATGCCCTAAACCCTTAACCCTGAACCCTAATGCTAACCCTAAACTGCAAACCCTAAACCCTAAACTTTCGGGGGGGGGGCTTGGGGCACAGCCACAACCTCGTCTCGTCGGACTTGCTGCATGGGATCTCCATGGATACCTATGGCCCTATTGATGTGACTCTCGCACCAACAGGATGTTTCAGGGTTTAGGGTTGAGCGTTCAGGGTTCAGGATTTAGGGTTTATGATTTAGGGCTTGGCTTGGGCTTGGGTTGTGGGCTCAAACATGCGATTCCTTGTGAGGACTAAATGTTAGTCTTTCTACAAAACCTTTTGCTCTCCTTGGCTAGGTTGGCTACTTACAGGGTTGTCAGCTCCCGTGTCTTTCTGGGTCTTGGTGTATTCGAAGGAAAATTCTTACACGTAAGCCATGATTGACCATTTCAGGGTTCCTTCCAGGGCATGTACAGAGGTCTACGAAACTGTCGCATTGTAATGTAGACCCGTGATTAATAAACCCCCTCCTTTTAAGGGCCTTAATATTAGGATCCTTAGTATAATCCCTATTTAAGGGCCTTAATATTAGGATCCTTAGCACAATCCCTATTTAAGGGCCTTAAGAGTAGGATCCTTAGTATAATCCCTATGAAGGAGGGGGGTTTACTAACAAGGGGTCTACATGACAAGTGGGTGTGAGAACTTCTTGGGACCTCCCTGGGGCCATGTTTGAGGAATGGGCATACTGGTTTAGGGTTGTAGGGGGCTGGGGTTTACGGTTTAGGGTTTAGGGCTGAAGGCTGTCAATACCCCTCTGAAGAGTTCCATAGCCCACCAGACACCCAATGACCTAAACCCTAAACCCTAAACCCCAAGCTCTTAAATCTGAGGCTATACGAGGATTACATTCGAAGCTCTGCCCGTCACAGTCCTTGACGCCAGAATCCCTACACGCAGAGCGATTTATTCCCACAGGTTACAAGTTCTGCCTGATATGGTTCAGGCCCAAACAGCAAGCACGCGACATGCTGGTGTTTGTACTTGTTGGATTCTTAAGGGAGGTGGATGGCAAAGATCCAGAAATTGCATCCAGACCGAGTTCATGCTGTACTAATCAAGTACAAAAGGAGAGCCGCAAGGAATCTCAAAATCTAAACTAGGCAAGAAAAGGATCCTTGAAGAGGGCAAGGTCTTCCTGCAGAAGAGATGCCGCACTCACGTTATCACCTGGTCACTGGTAGACATTGACTTAAGGGTGCAGATATACAAGTAAATGGGTTTAAGGTTCCACATGCAAGAATCTAGAGGGCGTTTGGCTCAGTAATTAGTACTTGGATCCCTAGAGTTGCTGAAGGGCGCTTTCTTTTCTCTTTTGCTCGCTGGCTAGCTGATTCTTGACTGCTGTTGATAGACAAGATCCTGCACAACCCTTTAAACATATAAACCCAAGAACTTAAGGGTACTGTTGATGGAGCTTGCACCCGCTTAGGTAACCCAACGTCGTATACCGAGGAACTATATGAATTCGTGATGAAGGATTTCACCCATCAACAGTAGTACTACTACAGCCTGGATGGCGTCACGTAGGATTTTGTCCATCGACGCTA
Organism: Symbiodinium pilosum; assembly: GCA_905231905.1. Lineage (NCBI taxonomy): Eukaryota > Dinophyceae > Suessiales > Symbiodiniaceae > Symbiodinium > Symbiodinium pilosum. The sequence goes on along the minus strand of CAJNIZ010000647.1, from coordinate 8,278 downwards.
CAACTCCCACAGGCTGCACCTGACAAAGGGACAATGGAGGATAGTCAGAATTGCGTGGCCTGCCATTGCCTCAAGAGCAGGTGGACTGCAGAAGGGGTACTACCTGGACCTCAAAGCTCAAAACCCAGGGAACAATCCAGAAAGGCTACATTTTTTCATACTTTTGGGTTTCAGGTAATTGTAAGCTTGTAGCCCTGAAAATTGTTGAGCTCACCTCTAACCGAAGCCACCAGTCCCTAAGCCCCAACCCCTCAACCCTGGGGTTTAGGGTTTCACCCAACCTCAAACCCTTAAAGTCAAGCTGTAAATTAAAAATTCTAGGTACACCCGTAGTACACTTTTCCCCTTTTTTGGGGAGGGCCTCCTTATTAGAATTGAATATTAGGGAAAAATGGGCACCCTTATTATTAAGGGGTTACTGGGGAACCTAGAATTGCATAGCGTAGCAGGTACGCTGCAATTGATTCTAAAACCCTTATCTTTGCAATCGTGATCATCCAGTATACGAAGGTCATGCAGGACTTCTTGAGCATCAACCTTGCAATTAGTATCAACACTGTGTACCCAGACCCTCTACCCATGCTGGTTAGGGCCGAAGTAACCGCTGTTTGGGCAATTTATCCCCACTCATAAAAGGCCAATACTGTGCTAGGGTCTTCGTATGACATTTCTGGGCAGGATGGACACCCAGCGAGCCGAGCGAGTCGGGCTACGCTGTAAATCAGGTGGCTTACTATCCAGACCTCTTGGGAGGATACGCGGTTTACGGTTTAGAGTTCAGGGCATGACCTGAGTATACTATACTACCACAATTCCCGAGGGATAAGGTACCTAAGGTCATGCAGGATCCAGCCTAGTACAGGTGTTTCCTTAATGGGGTGACCCCTCAGATACCCCTATATGGGATGGTCCTGATGATAGGTACTTCCAGGAAGGGACCCTGGATGCTTGGAACCCGCTACATACCGATGTTGAATTCGAGTATCCTTGCTAGGGACGTGTAGGGCGTTATTCTTAGGGAGCGGGCATTAGCGAAAGCAGACACTTTTCAGGGTTTCAGGGAATTACCCAATAACATGCATGTATATGTAGCCCTTAACCCTAAACCCTAAACCATAGAGTGCTAACGGTGGCATGCCGGGAATAATCGCAACCAGATGCTCGCGATCTTTCGAAGTGATTACTAGGCCCGTTTGAACATATTGAGAGTGGACGCGCGGCTAGCCAGGCTACAGCCGCGCCCTCGAACGAGCTTGAACAATTCCACTATGACGCCCTTGGCTCTGTAATTAATTGAAAAAAGGACCGGTTGACGATGAGCAAAGCACGGCAGCCCCACAATCTAAACCACAAATCCCAAACCCTAATCTCCAAGCCCTAAACCCCCAACCCTAAACAGGCCCTAAACCCTATGTAACCTTCAGACTCTTTGGCCATCTTCACCATCGCAAAGGTACGTCACCTGACCTTGAGGCACCAAATTCCAAATCCATTAATGTAGAAGCCTGATAGGGGCTATAGGATATGTCTGGAGTTTAGTCTAGGGTCTGGGATATTACACCCAGTAATGGAGAATCACGTGGAGAAGAAGATGCAAAATAAGATGGAGACTGGGGTTATAATTGGCCTTACAGATAAATCTTATAGAATCTCTAGACGGTTCCTTCGCAACCCTGTACCCTAAACCCTGAACCCGAACCCTGAACTCTAAACCCTCAACCCTGAAGCAGGTGCGTAAGGTCCGCTCTCGCAGACTGGAGGAGGATGGATGGTCGCTTCAGGCGCCGCAGTTTCTTGGGCCAGGGTCTTGAGTTGTTCTGAAGCTCTCGGACCTGGTCTCAGATGAGAGCAAAAATCTCGTCGTTTTGTTGTACAGAAGGTGCCCAAAACATCCCATACCTACGTACCCCCCATGAGAAGTTGCCCAAGGTAGATTCAAACTAGAGTGAAGCCGAGGCCTGTAAACCCCAAGTCCCCAAGTAGGGCTTAGGGCTTAGTTAGGGCGTATGGCAGTGTGGGTGCGTTCATTTTGGAGCACAGGGGGTCTGAACTGCTTGAAAGTCGCATGTGGGGTCAGGAATTTTCGAATTATTCCCTGGACGGGGACACACATGGTTTACAACACCAGCCTTTACTTGCATCCCCCCCCCCTCCCCACGACATGGTTAGGTCCATGGAAGGGTTTCTGGCAAGGTAGGTAAGTAGGCAAACACTCAAGGTATCACCAGGCAACAACCCCATACCCCTGAAGTTACTTTTGTAGAAAGCGCTGGTGTATCGTAACATACCTACCTAGCCGAGAAATTTGGCTTGATCTAGAGGTCCCGTGGGGGAAGTAGGGTTCCTGTAGGTCGATAAGGGAAGACATGAGGGGATGTTTTCCATAATTGCTGTTTAAGGGAACAGGAATTTTGATCAACTACCACATGAAGGTAGGCTCCTTGATACATTACCACCCCAGAACAGGACCATGGACCCCGGATGAGCGTAGCTTAACTGACTCCGAGGGTTTAGGATACGCCTTAAAGGAAAGTGATGGACCAGCTAGACAAGCCTCGGGAAAACTGTCATTGGCATTCTGTCTTTAGGAAGCGCTTCCTTTGCAAGCATTTCGAGAGGTGTTTAGAACTGTTCTCGGCGAAGATCTGTTTGTGATACCCTGAAGGTCCCAATTGCCCAATGTGGGTATTATTTACAGACTTTGGGGCAATGTAGGTATTATTTGCATGCACGGATCCCTCGCCCTACACCCTTCACCCTACGCCACAAAAGAGGCAATTCACGCTAGACCTATGGGAGGTAGAATTTGAATTTGTGTTGTCTCATCTTGATTTTCCTTTTGGAACTGACGAGTAGATGAGATCAACCCGAGTTCTCGTGTGTTGGAAGATCTATCCTGGGGCTTCATGTCTACGAAGTATACCTACATTGGTCCCCAATGTCTATAGATTGTACCTAAACCCTAAACCACGTGGGCCATTTGGAGCCCTAGGGATAGGGAGACGCTAGATTTTAAGAGTAGCGTTGTTTTTTTTTCTTCTGCTGTGGCATTGGAAGGCTCGTGAGAGGTGAGACTTAGAAACTGACTTATCCTTGCTTGACCCTTTCTCAAAAATAACCCTGCCAAAACCCCTTCGCTTCCTTTGACTGCAAGATGTTTAGGGTTTAGGATTTAGGGTTAAGGGTTACTCCTCTGAGCTATGTGTAGGATGGGATAATTGATTCAGGAAATTCCAAATGGAGCCGAGTAAGATCAACATGAGCTCCAAACCCTGAACCTTGTACTCTAGACCTTTCACCCAATCCTGATCCCTGTGTACACTAAGCCCTAAACTCTAAGCTCTACACCCTTAACCCTATACACTCTAGTCTCCGAACCCTAAACCTAATCCCTAAACCATAGGCCCAAATCCCAAAGCTCCATAACCTAAGCGCTCTCCCCCGTAAACCCTAAGCCCGCGCCCTTGGTTCCAGGAACGCATCGCCACCCTGCTTGAGTGGAATGAGGGGGCAAGGCCTGACATGTTTTCTTGGTGTTGGTTTAGGGTTTATAAGGTATCCCAGTAGTACCCCTTTTCCGCATTTGTGGGGTCTCCTGTTTAAAGTTGAACATCAGGAACAAGAGTACCCCATATTCAGGGGTTACTGTGAGACCTAGTTGAAGGTTAGGGTTTTTAGGGTTTAGCGATCATACAGGTTGTGTATAGGGTTCAGGTCCGGAATTTTGACCGGCTTTTGTGCGATTTTGCGATTGAACCATGACCCTATACATTTCATGTTAACCTAGGCTTGAGGTTTACGGAGTCAGGTCTATGGGAGGTTGGGTACTTGGACCAACCCTACACCCTAAACCCTAAAACAACCCTAAACCCTAAACCGTAAGCCCAAACCCGAAACTACTTCCAACTGGAGTAAAAACCCTTACCATGATTCGCCAAACTGGCCTTGTATAGGTTACCCCAAATTATCCCCTCCCCTAATATGAAACACACCCCACCCCTTGTAATGAAATATTCCCAATATGTAATGATTTCATGTTAGGGGGAGTGGGGGGCTTTAATGTTAGGGGAAGGGGATGTGACAGGTAGCTACTAAGCGGCATGAATCTTAAAGTGAGGACAGCAGGAGCCTGACTGCGAGCTGCTTAAGGTGTAGGGTTAGGAGGTTTATGGTTTAGGGTATTGAGCACCAGAAAGCCCTGCTGGAATTCAATTGACCCTAGACTCTAAACCCTAATCCATAACTCGCTACAAAAATGCCACAGCGATAAACGCCTTTCCTGCACCTGTGGTAAATAATGGCGCGAAACTCATAAGAAGAGCCAAGAAGCTGTGCATTCTACAGACAGACACACACACACACACTCACTTGGGGTTCAGGTATTGCCTGCCTTGCTTCCTTCCTTGTCCTCCCATCTCGTATTCGTTTCACCTTCCTCACTCCACGTCGCAGGAGTCCTGCCGGAAGGTAGATTCCGGGCACTTTCCCCGCCAAAGCTCGCTCCTGCGTGAAGGGTCATGGGTAGTTGCTATTTCAATATAGAACTACACTTAGAACGAACCCAGCTAAGGGTGGATATAAACCTCTAAGTAGGGTCTATAGGCTATACCACCTGTGGAGCTCTGCATTTTGCTTCCCGCAAGACCCGTAGCCTCGAGACCAACCCAGCCCTACTTGAAGGCTCATGAGACGTAATCCCCTCCCCCCCCCAAAAAAAAAACAACCCCCCTGATATTAGGTATTCACATTGTGACATATTGTAGGAGCAATGTATTGGGATCATCTAATATTTGGGGGTGGGGGGGTGGGGGGTTTTAGCATTAGGGGGAGGTGATTAGTAATTACTTAGAGCTGGAGTATGACCTTACATATACTCCCCCTAACTGGCCTGACGTTGCAGAACCCGGGTATATGAACCTACACTCCACGTGGTGACTAAGTCCCGTGAACCGCTGAACCTCCAAGTACCCTACGCCACGCTATTGTGGCACTCAATCAGCGGCCTTTCCTTTAACACTTCTCTTGTTTTTGTAGGGACCGTTTTTGCATTCCATGTCGACTTAGGAGAGCCCTAAGCCCTGAACCCTAAACCTTAAGAAATCCAAAGCCCTAAAAACCCTGAACCCCAAACCCCTAACGCCTAACAATCGGAAACTCTGCGACTTTATGGAAAGGCTTCTCGCGGAGAAGCTCTATTTGCGCTTTCACGGTCGATGCGAGGCTCCTGCCGCTAGTGTGAACCGTAGTAGTCAGAGTAACAGTGCTAGTAATTGCAATTGGAATAGTAATAGTCATAGCAATAGTAATTGTACTGGTATACTAACAATATTACTAGTCATAGTCATAGTAATAACAATACTCGGAGTAGGAGCCATAGTAATCGCATGAAGCTGGTGATATGGGAGATTCTCATAACCATCCGCAGAGAATCCTAAAGGGGACCCCCAGAATCACACTGTAGTCCCCACATATCCCTATCAGATCTCAAGGAGCTGTGCTAGAACATCGATCTGCGGGTTATGTAGGGGGGTGGGACCACAGCTTTGCAATGACAAATCAGCTAACCTGCCCCACATTAACTTTGTAGCCAAGCATATTCTGGCTACTGTAACCAAGTATCTCGATTTCGAGGGTACAGCCGTTCTTAGGAATGGAAAGTTTATGCCGTAAACCCCAGAAGAAAGCAGGGACGGTGGCTGGACGAAGTCTTGCACCAATTGCGATCCCCAGTACTACTGTACGTACAGGGTACATTGGGTGGTGCAAGATGTCGTCCATCCATGGTAAGGTTTGTCTCAAGGCGCAGCAAAGGCAGGCCAACAATGTTAGCCTGTTCTTTATGCGGTTTAATGTTAAGGTTGCTGGCAAGTTAGTTTCTTGGTTTGTAGAACCTCCGCAGCGTTCTTTGGGGTCATAGTAGCCCTAGACCATAAACCTTAAACTCTACATGAAGTGCAGTCTAAACTCCCTAAAAGGGGTTATATAGGGTTTATACAGAGGACTATTGTAGGGGTTACCACGGTGGTTACCAGGAGTTTAGACAATGGCTCATATAAGCCTTGAACCTCCGTCTTTAATCTTACTAACAGAGTCCCTTCAAGGATCCAAAAGAGGGTTTCTCCAGCTAATGAGTCCTTTTATGAAGGAAAAATGTCTAGTGAGTAAACCCTAAACCCTAAACCCTATGTAAGCACAAAACCCAAGCCTTGAGTCCTAAAACCCTGGAACTGTGAATGCAAAACCGCGCACTAAAAGTCCTAAACTTTGGAAACCCTAAAACCCTAACCTCCCTAAACCCTAAACCCTAAACTAAAACCCTAACCTTTTAAGCCCAAGCCTAAACTAAACCGCATACCAGAACCCTCGGCTCTAAGCCCCGTGTTAAACGTTCTGTATACTGTCGATACAAAATCCTGCATGACTTTAGTATACTCTATTCCTATAGTTCCCAAAGTTTAGGGTGATTAGCATCAGGCAGGCTTGATACCCCTATATAATTTCCGTTTCCATTCAATTTTGCACTTTCTTTTCCACTTCATTCTCCATTACTGAGGGTGATATCCCTAGCCTAAACCGTAAACCCTAAACCCATTGCGTTCAGCAGGAGCTGCCTCAGCTGCTGGAGCGCCTCGAGGCGCAGCGGTGTAAGATGCCATGATCAATCTGCTCCCGTTTTAAAACACCCCCTTCCACACCAATGTCATATTAGGATTTAGGGTTTAGGGTTTATATAGGGTTTAGGATTTAGGG